>WNWK01026594.1:0-27196 GCA_009830355.1 Cherax destructor | reverse complement strand
AAACTAGGAAAATATCTAGGAAAATATCTAGAAAACTAGGAAAATATCTAGAAAAACTAGGAAAATATGTAGAAAACTAGGAAAATATCCAGAGAAACTAGGAAAATATCTAGAAAACTAGGAAAATATCTAGGAAAATATCTAGAAAACTAGGAAAATATCTAGAAAAACTAGGAAAATATCTAGAAAACTAGGAAAATATCTAGGAAAATATCTAGAAAACTAGGAAAATATCTAGAAAAACTAGGAAAATATCTAGAAAACTAGGAAAATATCCAGAAAAACTAGGAAAATATCTAGAAAACTATTAAAATATCTAGGAAAATATCTAGAAAACTAGGAAAATATCTAGAAGAACTAGGAAAATATCTAGAAAACTAGGAAAATATCCAGAAAAACTAGGAAAATATCTAGAAAACTAGGAAAATATCTAGGAAAATATCTAGAAAACTAGAAAAATATCTAGAAAAACTAGGAAAATATCTAGAAAACTAGGAAAATATCTAGGAAAATATCTAGAAAACTAGGAAAATGTCTAGAAAAACTAGGAAAATATCTAGAAAACTAGGAAAATATCCAGAAAAACTAGGAAAATATCTAGAAAACTATTAAAATATCTAGGAAAATATCTAGAAAACTAGGAAAATATCTAGAAAAACTAGGAAAATATCTAGAAAACTAGGAAAATATCCAGAAAAACTAGGAAAATATCTAGAAAACTAGGAAAATATCTAGAAAACTAGGAAAATATCTAGAAAAACTAGGAAAATATCTAGAAAACTAGGAAAATATCCCAATTCACCACATAAAAGTCATTAGGTAATCCATCCACTCCTGGTGACTTATGCATACTCATACCATTTAATGCTTCTAAAATCTCATCTTCACTTATTGCACCACCAATTCCTATCCTATCTTCTTTCGTTACAACAGATTCAACACTATCTAATAGCTTACTCACATCCTTATGCACTCCAAAATTTGCTTTAAAATATTCTCGATACCATACACTCGCATACATACTCATTGCCTCTTGTTGTTTTCATTATTTGCCCCTTTTTATATCCCTCGATTTCATCCTGAACTTCCAAAGTGTTTATTAACATACCATTTCTACGTTTCCTATATTTCCTCAACACGCACGCCGAAGGTTTATCCCCCCACAACACCTCTTCCATTCCTTCTCTCACACGGATTGCATCAAATCGTTCATTTTGTATTTCCCGTAACCTATCTTTAATACTTCTCATTTCCACCATCTGTCTATCATTCCTCCCTGTGCAGCACTCCGCTAATTGTCCCTCCAAATACTTTTGCAACCCATACTTCCATTGCTCTACCTCCCTTCCTCTTACCCTATAATATTTCTGAATGGCAGGTTTTGCTACGTCTACCCACCATGCAACTATGTCCTCCTCTAACCGACCTTTCTCCCATAATAGTTTCCACCATGTCCCAAAATTATACACTTCTTCTTCCCCTTCCATTAATTTCACATTCAATTTCCAATATCCAACACACCACTTCACCATACCCTTCCAATCCAATTCAACTAACACACCTCTATGGTCTGAATATCCTACATCCACACATTGAACCCCACCCACACTTATTACCCTGGAAACATATATTCGATCCAGACGGGCCGCATACCCTCGTCGGACAAAAGTGTAATCAATCAAACCTCCTCCTCCCACCACATCAACCACTCCCACACTCCCAAGCACATCCCTTAATACACTCAAAACACATCCTTCTCCTTTTGGTTCCACATCCCTCTCCCTTATAATACAGTTCCAGTCTCCTCCCATTACTACTACCTCAGGTAATCCCCTCAATAAATAAATTAAGTGGTTCCGCACATACTCCTCCTTTACCCTCCTATTACTAATAGCCGGGAGATACACCCCAATGAAAGAAACCCGTACACCACCCCACATGCCATCCACCCTTACAACTCTACCCTCACTACCCTCTTCCCATCTCAACAACTGAAAAGGGCTGTTCTCCTTAACTAAGACCGCCACTCCACCCTTGAAAGACCCCGCACTACCCGCATACACACTATATCCAGGCACAGTCAATTCCCTCCCATACCGATAATTATGCTCCTGTATGAAAGCTACATCCACAGCATATCTTTGAAGACTTACCTGTAACCATTTCCTTTTATCTCTGCTTTAGCTCCATTTACATTTAAAGTTAAACTCCTGAAAACATTAAAGGGGTTTTCCTTGGATCGTCCTGTTTTTTTCCCCTTCCAATTTCATGATACCTTGTCCTGTTCCTTTACTTTTATCCCCATTCCTAACATCTTTACCTTCCCATACCGTTTTGCTTGTTCCTCTTTCCTGTTCTTAACGTCAACCGATACTTTTTACATACCCTCTGCGCCGGGGTAAGGACGTCGTCCTCCCCCATGGCCATGGATCTCTTCCGAGAATCCGTATGCACCTCCATGTCTGAGTCCCTGTCCTCATTGTGTATCATCACCTGCACCTCCTGCACCTCAAAACCCTCTCTACCAGGACTGTCGTCCCCCAAGTCTCCCACCTCACATAATATCTCCTCCACTCCCTGCACTGTTCCCTCCACTGTTGGACTGTGAGAACCATCCAACAATTCACTCACCAGTTCAGGTATTGCCGTTTCTATATCAAAGTCAAGGGCACCCTCCTCACCAATTGCTCCCAAGGTGTCCTGCGTGCCCACCGATAACGTGAGACACTCGTCTACAGTCTCCTTCACGATATCACTCCACTTTGTCGTCTCTCCCACACTCTCCTCTTCTTGTGGTTTCAGTAGTGCTTCCATACCTTCCTCCTTCCCTCTCTCCACATTCGGTCGCCGTCCTTGTCGTCTGTCACAATCCGCCGCCATATGCTCATAAGAGTCACATATGCGACATGTCCTCCTCTGCCCAGCATATGTTACATATACTTGCGTTCGAAATTCATGTAACACAATGTACGAGGGTATAGGTCTTCTTAAAGTCATTTTGAGACTATATGTCCCCTCATACAGTCCATCATTCCATCGTCCCATAACTGCTGCATGTATGACGCCATAATGCTTAAATGCGTCGCGCACATCAGTTTCCTGCGCCTCAAATGGCAAATTGCGAACTTTGATCCATATGTATTGCTGAGAGACATCTTTCATCCTCACCACCACTGACGCGTTAATTTGTAAGCTCTTGTCCTCGAATTTATCAACAAGCGCGTCATATACTTGGCCAGTTGTCAGCTTGACGAAGATTCTCGTGCTTCCGTTGAGCGCCACTCCATAGATATCTTAATTATCAATGCCGTATTTGTCACGGATTATAGCAGGTAGAAGTACAGATGCGTTGGACTGGTATATAGCTCCTCGTAGCAACTCAATGCATACTGTACCGCCATTCTGCTATGAAGGTACAAGCGTCACAGCACAACGAGAGAGCAGCCCCAGTACCTGCCACAGCCAAGGCTGAGCAGCGAATGTCCTCACTGGAATTAGAGATATCTAAAGAAGCATCAGAGTCCTCCGACTCATGAGGTGTGTTAAATCTATGTACTGACCTCAAAGATCCTTCATGGGGAGGAGACATAGGTTGCTCCAAGGAAGCGTTCAACAGTTCAATAGAAGTATTGTGTGGAGGTACTTGTATTACAGGGTCAGCTTCAGTAGCGGTAGTTTGAGCACCATTGTCTGGTGCAATTACATGGTTAGGTATTAATGAAGCAGGTTGAGTTGGTACTGGATCTGACATTACAGAAGAGTTGAGAGTGAAGGAAGAAGGTTGCTCATGTGTGGGAATAGTGGAAGGCACATACGTCCTATCTTGAGGAGATTGGTCCATAATCAACTGTACATTATTTGGGATAATTATGGGATTAATCCCATTGGCCACTAACAAGTCATTGAATATGGAGGAACATAGTTTAATATTGTTTCCAGCAATCTCCTTGGCCAACATGAACATAAGAGTACCTCTCTCTTCCATAGAGGATCCAGGAGATTTAGGGAGTGGTGCTGACCCTTGAACTTGAGACACATTAGGGGTAAATTGGGGTGCTGCAGGAGGGGCAGAAGTCCAAACATTGGAACTGGTAGAGGTGGCTGAAGGAGGCCCACCAAATCCAGGGAGACTTGGAAAATAAGCTTGAGACATTGTTGGAGGTGCCTGAGTAGTGAGTTTCGTAGAGGTTGCCTGTTTCTTGGCCTCTAGAATTTTCTGAATTGCAACTTTCCTAGCAGGACACTTTTGGGAAACAGCATGATGTTTCCCTTGGCAAAGGACACACTTGGGGTGGGTTCGATTGGTACAATCTCGAAAAACATGTTCACCAGAGCATATACTGCAAAGTGGTGTTTGTCTGCCACATTTATTAGAAGTATGTCCAAACACATAGCATTTAAAACATTGCATGACATGGACATATCTTTCTAAGGAGATTTGATCAGGAGTGCATCTGATGCTAAAGCACTTGAAACCATTATGACATAGGTATTTGGCATCCTCTGAAGTTTGCAGGATTAATTTGAGTGTTTGTCGGGTATTGGAAGACTGAGAAAATTTTACGCCTTAATCACTTTAATTTCAAAATTCTCCTGATTAATATCTGCGATAAGGTCATCTGGAGATCATTCTTTCATAAAATTATTTATGCGTGCCACAAAGACAGTTCTTTGAGCTTGATAACTGTCAGGAGGAATGGGGATAACTCCCAGATTCTGTAATTTATCTAGAACATAAGGCTTGAGTAGCTGAAGAAGTTCCTCTTCAGAAGAGAGCAGCAGAACTGCACCAGAGTGAGTGTTAAAAAGATCAATCGGTGCAACCATAGAATTGGAACAAATACATACATTGAAGTATTTCTTGCTTAGATTTCGGATTATCTGGCACACGTATTCTTACACGTATTCGTGTCATGGTGCCCTTGAAGGTACATCAGACACACCGAAATTGCCTTAAAAAAAAAAGCAAAACTTTGCTGTGTGGCAGACCTAAACATCCTAAGTCAGCTGACTTATGAAGGTCAGCCCCTAACAACAGCCTACCCTCGAGCAGTGAGGGACAGCCTACCCTCGAGCAGTGGGGCAGCCTACCCTCGAGCAGTGAGGGGGACCTATCGAGCAGTAACAACCACCCTCGAGCAGTGAGGGGGACAGCCTACCCTCGAGAGGGGACAGCTCCCTCGAGCGTGAGGGACAGCCTACCCTCGAGCAGTGAGGGGCAGCCTACCCTCGAGCAGTGAGGGGGACTGAGCCTACCCTCGAGCAGTGAGGGGACAGCCACCTCGAGCATGAGGGGACAGCACCTCGAGCAGTGAGGGGGACAGCCTACCCTCGAGCAGTGAGGGGGACAGCCTACCCTCGAGCAGTGAGGGGACAGCCTACCTCGAGCGTGGAAGCCACCTCGAGCAGTGAGGGGGACAGCCTACCCTCGAGCAGTGAGGGGGACAGCCTACCCTCGAGCAGTGAGGGGACAGCCTACCCTCGAGCAGTGAGGGGACAGCCTACCCTCGAGCAGTGAGGGGGACAGCCTACCCTCGAGCAGTGAGGGGGACAGCCTACCCTCGAGCAGTGAGGGGGACAGCCTACCCTCGAGCAGTGAGGGGACAGCCTACCCTCGAGCAGTGAGGGGACAGCCTACCCTCGAGCAGTGAGGGGGACAGCCTACCCTCGAGCAGTGAGGGGACAGCCTACCCTCGAGCAGTGAGGGGGACAGCCTACCCTCGAGCAGTGAGGGGGACAGCCTACCCTCGAGCAGTGAGGGGGACAGCCTACCCTCGAGCAGTGAGGGGGACAGCCTACCCTCGAGCAGTGAGGGGGACAGCCTACCCTCGAGCAGTGAGGGGGACAGCCTACCCTCGAGCAGTGAGGGGGACAGCCTACCCTCGAGCAGTGAGGGGGACAGCCTACCCTCGAGCAGTGAGGGGGACAGCCTACCCTCGAGCAGTGAGGGGACAGCCTACCCTCGAGCAGTGAGGGGGACAGCCTACCCTCGAGCAGTGAGGGGGACAGCCTGCTAACACCTCCCGAGCAGTGAGGGGACAGCCACCCTCGAGCAGTGGGGGACAGCCTACCCTCGAGCAGTGAGGGGGACAGCCTACCCTCGAGCAGTGAGGGGGACAGCCTACCCTCGAGCAGTGAGGGGGACAGCCTACCCTCGAGCAGTGAGGGGGACAGCCTACCCTCGAGCAGTGAGGGGGACAGCCTACCCTCGAGCAGTGAGGGGGACACCTACCCTCGAGCAGTGAGGGGACAGCCTACCCTCGAGCAGTGAGGGGGACAGCCTACCCTCGAGCAGTGAGGGGGACAGCCTACCCTCGAGCAGTGAGGGGGACAGGCTCCCGAGACAGATCGACCGGATTTTAGAGAACCACTCGGCTGAGGGATGGTCAACTGTACAGTGAGGGAACTCACCGAGAGAGGGGAAGTCCTCGAGAGTGAGGGAAGCTACTGAAGTAGGGGACAGCACTGTAAAGTGTGTCGACCGGATTTTAGAAAACCACACGGGCTACGGGATGGTCAAAATGTCTTGTGTTAACTCAACAAAGGCGAAGTTGCCGAAAGAGAAGAAGATAGGAAAGTCAGAAGGATAGCAGTGTAAAAATGTGTGTGTATGGGCCAGTCCTTGGGGTGAGGATTGGGGAGGATGGGGGAAGGGGAGGAGAGGGGGGAACAAGCAAGCTTGTCACCGCCTTACCCTCTTGAAGGGATGGTGCTCTTGAAGGGATGGTGCTCTTGAAGGGATGGTGCTCTTGAAGGGATGGGGCTCTTGAAGGGATGGGGCTCTTGAAGGGATGGTGCTCTTGAAGGGATGGTGCTCTTGAAGGGATGGTGCTCTTGAAGGGATGGTGCCCTTGAAGGGATGGTGCTGGAAGTGACAGCAAGCAAGTTTTCCTCTCAGCTCTGATCAGGTATTACTCAGGATAACCCAATATAAGCTTGGGAATCAGTGTTGAGAGCAGGAGCGCAGACAACGACCTCCCTCGACGGCGGCAGCTTGAAGACTCTGAAGACCAATGTGAAATGGAATCCACAGCATGTGCACTCTGACTCTACTATCAACAATCCTACCATACCTGTGTCTGGCTTCTGACACAAGCATGCCATACCTGTGTCAGGCTTCTGACACAAGCATGACGTACCTGTGTCTGGCTTCTGACACAAGCATGACGTACCTGTGTCTGGCTTCTGACACAAGCATGCCATACCTGTGTCTGGCTTCTGACACAAGCATGACGTACCTGTGTCTGGCTTCTGACACAAGCATGACGTACCTGTGTCTGGCTTCTGACACAATCATGCCATACCTGTGTCTGGCTTCTGACACAAGCATGCCATACCTGTGTCTGGCTTCTGACACAAGCATGACGTATCTGTGTCTGGCTTCTGGCACAAGCATGACGTACCTGTGTCTGGCTTCTGACACAAGCATGCCATACCTGTGTCTGGCTTCTGACACAAGCATGCCATACCTGTGTCTGGCTTCTGACACAAGCATGACGTACCTGTGTCTGGCTTCTGACATAAGCATGACGTACCTGTGTCTGGCTTCTGACACAAGCATGACGTACCTGTGTCTGGCTTCTGACACAAGCATGACGTACCTGTGTCTGGCTTCTGACACAAGCATGCCATACCTGTGTCTGGCTTCTGACACAAGCATGCCATACCTGTGTCTGGCTTCTGACACAAGCATGACGTACTTGTGTCTGGCTTCTGACACAAGCATGACGTACCTGTGTCTGGCTTCTGACACAAGCATGACGTACCTGTGTCTGGCTTCTGACACAAGCATGACGTACCTGTGTCTGGCTTCTGACACAAGCATGACGTACCTGTGTCTGGCTTCTGACACAAGCATGCCATACCTGTGTCTGGCTTCTGACACAAGCATGACGTACCTGTGTCTGGCTTCTGACACAAGCATGACGTACCTGTGTCTGGCTTCTGACACAAGCATGCCATACCTGTGTCTGGAGAGAATTCCAGGGGTCAACGCCCCCGCGGCCCGGTCTGTGACCAGGCCTCATGTTGGACCAGAGCCTGATCAACCAGGCTGTTACTGCTGGCCGCACGCAGTCCAACGTATGAACCACAGCCTGGCTGGTCAGGTACCGACTTTAGGTGCCTGGCCAGTGCCTGCTTGAAGACAGCCAGGGGTTTGTTGGTAATCCCCCTGATGTATGCTGGGAGGCAGTTGAACAATCTTGGGCCCCTGACACTTATTGTGTTGTCCCTCAACGTGCTAGTGGCACCCCTGCTCTTCATTGGGGGGATGTTACATCGCCTGCCGAGTCTTTTGCTTTCGTAGGGAGTGATTTTCGTGTGCAAGTTTGGTACTAATCCCTCGAGAATTTTCCATGTGTATATAATAATGTATCTCTCCCGCCTGCGTTCTAGGGAGTATAGGTTTAGGAACTTCAAGCGTTCCCAGTAATTGAGGTGGTTTATCGCAGTTATGTGTGCGGTGAAGGTTCTCTGCACATTTTCAAGGTCAGCAATTTCACCCGCCTTGAAAGGTGCAGTTAGTGTGCAGCAATTTTCCAGCCTAGATAGAACAAGTGATCTGTAAAGTGTCAACATGGGCTTGGCATCCCTGGTTTTGAAGGTTCTCATTATCCATCCTGTCATTTTTCTAGCAGATGCAATTGCTACGGTGTTATGGTCCTTGAAGGTGAGATCCTCTGACATGATCACTCCCAGGTCTTTGACATTAGTTTTTCGCTCTATTGTGTGGTTGGAATTAGTTTTGTACTCCATTGATATTTTAATTTCTTCACTTTTTCCTTATCTTAGTAATTGAAATTTCTCATCATTGAACTTCATATTGTTTTCTGCAGCCCATTTAAAGATTTGGTTTATGTCTGCTTTGAGTCTTGCAGTGTCTTCAACGGTGGGCACTGTCATACAGATTCGGGTGTCATCTGCAAAGGAAGACACAGCACTGTGGCTTATATCCCTGTCTATGTCCGATATGTGTCTGGCTTCTGACACAAGCATGACGTACCTGTGTCTGGCTTCTGACACAAGCATGACGTACCTGTGTCTGGCTTCTGACACATGCATGACGTACCTGTGTCTGGCTTCTGACATTTTAAGTCTTAAATGCAAATTTTCAAATTCTCTTCTATTCTATGTGATTTGCCGGTATGGATCCCTGCCCGGGTCTCTTCCAATTTGGCGACCCGGCATCGGCTCCCAGGTAGGGAAGTGTCATGTATCGACGTTAAAGGTACATGTGTGGTATTCCTTTGGTGGGAAGAGGGGTCCTCTCCGAATCTATGGACAAACGACGTCCCAAAAGATAGTCGCTCAATTTTCAAAGGTGTTGATTCACCGGGAAATCTCCCGGCCCGGGTCTTTACCAGATGGCGACCCGGCTCCGGCTCCCTGGCGTGGGAGTAGAAGAGACCGAAGTCTCCCATGGGAGGGGGTACAACTCAGCGGTGGGACCAACTGGTCCCAGGCCTAGCCATATTCGCCCACAAGCACGAGGCAGGTAGGTAGATAGTTGCTAGGCCTCTCTGGTCTGCCACCTTCCCCGCCCCAGGGAGGCTGACGGGAAGGGCAGGCTTGCGAGCCGCAGATGGTAGCAAGCTCCAGCCTTGGCACCTACCCTGCCCTAGAAGGGCTGGGCATGGTGATCGACCTCAATCGAAGGGAGCCGTTTCAGCGACCAGGACGGCTTAAGTTTTCTCACACCTCTTGGGAGTGACTGTGGTAAATATTAGTCGGTCATCTCCCTTTGAGATTATCTGTTTGTAAGTGGCGGTGAAGTCCATACAGATTGTCTCATAATTTCCTACATAACTTTTAAAACACAAAAAGGTATATTAAAAAGTAAATAAAACTTTAAAAGTATATAAACAAAATTATACTTTAAAAAACATGTACATAATTTTTTTAGTTTTGTAAAACATTTAATTTCATTTCAATAAATATTTTTAAATTAACGTTTATTTTTAATTTAACATCACACTTACTTTTTATTTTTAATACCCTAGTAAATAAAATTTACAGGGTTTATTAGTAATTATATTCGTGTGGACTTCACCTTATATTACTGAGCAACAATTTCCCAATTAGATTTTATATTTTGCCACCGAAGTGGCTAGTTTATTGTGCACCCATATCCATCCTGTGGACGGTAGCGCAAGAGCATATGGATACACAAAAGGCCTAGGCACTAGGCTCCAAAAGGGTCAACAATTGTACATTTGGATTTATACCTACATTTCACTTATCTGTTACAAGCAAATTTAGGAAATTTGCTTAGTATAACTGGTATCTTATTTTCATTAATAAGATTGACATGTCACATAGGTTATTATACTGTCTATCTCTATATTCCTCAATAAGTGCACAATTAAGCACATAGTGTTCAAGACAGTGACCATATGCCTGATCACATAATTTGCATTTAGTTTGATCTTCATCTGTGTCTCCCAAACTGCCAGAAGTACTTGTAGCCAAGCCTAAGCCTGGCCACTACAACATCAGTCAGTACTTGTAGCCAAGCCTAAGCCTGGCCACTACAACATCAGTCAGTACTTGTAGCCAAGCCTAAGCTTGGCCACTACAACATCAGTCAGTACTTGTAGCCAAGCCTAAGCCTGGCCACTACAACATCAGTCAGTCTGTTCACATTGAAAGTTGCTCCATAAACATACTTATCTACGTTCATGTTATCATAGTGGGTTATAGATCTACTCAGGCTTCTAACTGGATTCCTATAGCAATCATTTTCATTATTTATTTCTCTCCTTATATTATTCCTAATGCTAGACACAGATATACCAAAGTTATATTCTACATTCTCCTTCTGGGTGCTCTTCTTGGCTAACATATCAACTTTATCATGAAGTAGTAATCCAATGTGTGATGGAATCCATAGCAATTGTACATTAATTCCTTTGTCCAGGATTTTTGAGTATCTATACCTGGCTTCTCCAATGAGCATGCTGTTAGAGTCATTATATGAGTCAAGAGCCTTCAATGATGACATAGAATCAGTAATGATGATAGAGGAGGAGGAGGAGGTGTAGATTCACCGGGAATTCTCCCTCGCCCGGGTCTTTACTAGATGGCAACCCGGCTCCGGCTCCCTGGCGTGGGAGTGTCAGAGACCTATGTTTCCCATGGGAAGGGGTACCCCTCAGCGGCGGGACCAACTGGTCCCAGGCCTAGCCACATTCCCCACCAGCACAAGGCATGGAGGTAGATAGATGCTAGGCCTCTCTGGTCTGCCACCTTCCCTAACGGGAAGGGCAGGCTTACGAGCTGCAGATGGAAGCAAGCTCCAGCCTTGGCACCTACCCTGCCCTAGAAGGGCTGGGCATGGTGATCGACCGTGATGATAGAGTCAAGCTCAGTGTCATAAGTTAGCTTTAGTGTCATTAGGATTGCAAACAATTCAGTTTGCAGTGTAGACGCCCAATTGTTAAAGGACCCCAATGGAAATAAGTCACTCTGTCTGACTTTTTTGGGTTATCCTAGGTTCTCTACACATATGTTGCTATGTATGATAATGTATGTAAATGTATTTGTGTATACCTGAATAAACTTACTTACTTAATTATTATGCCTAGTTCAACAGATTTATTATTGTTCTTAACTAGGGAGGTGGCAACCAGAGCAGATGCAGCCCTGCCAGAAGACTCCTGTTTAGATCCATCAGTGTATATAACTTGTGATAACTTATTACTACCAGCTAGGCGAGAAATTTCTTCTTGAGCAGTTGCTTTAACAAGTGATTTAAGGAAGGGATTACTAGCAATGAGCTTCTTGGGAGGGACTTGCAGGTATGTGATATTAAATGAACACATCTTCCATGGAGGGGTGAAATGCTCTTGTTGCCTACAGTGATACAATTCATACAGGTTGTAAAACTTAATGTAATTGCATGTTTTCACAATACATTTAGATCTGTGAGTATTTACTTCTAGACATTTAGTAAGATTCATTGTGACAGTGTCTGGTTCATTTCTTAACATTCTAATACCAAGTACAGTGTTAATCTCAACAATCCTATCACTGATACTAGTAATACCAAGCTCCTTCCTCATATTAAGAACCTTTTTAGATTTGGGACAGCCAAGAATAATTCTGAGAGCTTCATTTTGCATTAACTCCAAGGGTCGGAGAGAATATTAAATAACATGGGACTGAGAACTCCTCCCTGCGGTGTACCTAGGGACATTTCTTTAGACTCACTTCTAAAGCCTTGGTAGAGGACAGAGGATACTCTGTTTGACAGGTATCCTATTATCCAGCAGAGTAGGCTACCACCAATATTCATTTTGGCTAGTTCATGTAGTATAACAGTTCTGTTCGCGATATCAAATGCAGATTTTAGATCAAGAAATGTGGTAAAACTAGTAGAGGTGTGTGCGGTGAGAAAGTTGGAAATACAGTTCTGCACACTTTTACCTTTCACTTTTACTTTAATTTTTAATAAACCTCAGTAAATAATATTTACAGGGTTTATTAATAACTATATTAGCGTTTATAACATAAATCAAAATATTTCAATATGCATCACTGTGCTACTGGCAAGTCACAGTCGCTCCAGTACATGAAGAAGTATCCATTCGATCCCCGTTGGGGAGGGGAATCTATAACCTTAAACCAGCGCCTCTACATTTTCACGATGTTTGCTCATCGTGTAAAGATAAAGCCTACAAATGTCATCAACGACTTCCCCAAACTAGCCATTGCTTCAGCTGTAAAGACCTGCTTGCAGGTTAAATTTACAGTTATCCTATGAACGAACGAACGAGGACTCTCAGGTAAGGGCCCACTAGGGGCGAGCGGGAAGTGGGGACAGACGAAGAAGAGTCGGTGAGAGGAATAGCTGCAGTCGAAGAAAAAGAGTCAGGACTAAACCCAACAGTCTAACTACTTATTATAGGTACCATATCCTATCATTCTATTCTTCTATTCTATATGATCTGCCGGTATGGATCCCGGCCCGGGTCTCTTCCAATTTGGCGACCCGGCATCGGTTCCCCTGTAGGGAAGTGTCATGTATCGACGTTAAAGGTACATGTGTGGTATTCCTTTGGTGGGAAGAGGGGTCCTCTCCGAATCTATGGACAAACGAAGTCCCAAAAGGTAGTTGCTCCAATGGTAGTTGGTGCAGGGTGCAACAGAGGCCCTCAGCAGGCCTTCACAGTGACGTCAGCGGGGGGGCGGGTGACATGCAATGACTGGGAGTAAGGTCTCCAAATCTTTAACAGCCAAGTACACCAGATGTGCCGCCTCATCTTCCCGGGCCCGCCCCACCGGGGTCATCAGGAAGTGTCTGCGGCGAAGGGGCAATGTAGCTTGGCAGTCTAATAGGTAGTGCACCAAGGGAGTGGAAACCATCCGGGCACAGAGCTCCTCTCTTGCTTGTTCAATGATCTGTGCAGTGGTGGGATACCCTAAGCGCAGGCGGTGGATAGCCACCCGCAGTTCCCTGGGCTGCTTCCGAATGGTTGGAGGGGGTGCCCTGTGAGTCGCCCTGTCATACCAGCGGCGGCTCCGGGAATCCCCAGGGTCAGGAAGTGGGCGCCTGGCCGCACTGGTAGCCCATAGCATAATCTGGCTGAGGCTGATGGCGATTGCACCACGTGGCTGTGCCTCGAGCGTTGCGGCCTTAGCAGCCTCATCTGCTGCATCATTGCCTGGGATACCCACATGGCTTGGGATCCAGTTGATGGTGGCTCTGCGACCCTGGGCCATGAGCGTCTGCAGGTCGCCCCGAATGGACGTGAGTAAGTGTATGTTGTCCATTGGCTCTTTGTGCATAATTGCCTGGATTGCTGACTTGGAATCAACATGGATGACGGGAGGACGCTGATGGTCTGCAATCGCATGCTGCAGAGCTCGTTGAATGGCGTAGAGTTCAGCCTGGAGTATGGTGCAATGGTCTGGGAGGCGCCATCCTGCCGTCAGATTGCTGTGGAACATCCCAGCAGCTGTGCGGCCCGCCTCTGGGTCTCTGGAGCCATCAGTGTAATATGGCACACACCCAGGGGTTTCCACACCCGTAATGCTAGCTGAAGCAAGTTGTTGCAGAATGTGCTGGGGACAATGCCTCTTGCTGCCTGGTAGGGCTGTCCAGTGCACTGCCAACAGCTCTGGCGCCCAAGGGGGCGGCACCGTGTAGTTTGCTGCAGGTCTGTCGCAGCCTCCATCCTGGAGCAATGGCATGGGCAGAAGCTTCCTTGTGGCATCTGCAACTGACCACAACCACCGGCGGCCGCGGTGAATTGGTATGACATGTCCCTGGTGGACCCGTATATCCCTCATCAGTTTTTCAGCTCCTGGGAGGCGGAGGTACTTTGCTATCCTCTTGGCAGCTATAAGTTGGATCCTGTCCTCAAGGAGCTGCAGCTGCGCCTCGAAGTTCAGAGCCACCGCATTGGCCCACCTAGGCGCCCCTAGTATGGCCCGTACAGCTGTGTTTTGGACTACACAGAGACACTTGATGTTCGTGGGCCTGGCGTGAACCAGAGCAAGCGCCCCGTAGTCGATGAGCGAGCGTACGGCCTGTATGTAGAACAACCTCATGACCTCGAGGCTGGCCCCGACCTTAGGGTTGGCCATGGCACTCATTGCCCGGACCCTCTGCAGAGCTCTCTCTTTGATGTGGCGTACATGTTTCTGGAAGGTGAGTTGCTTGTCAATGTAGATGCCAAGGTACCTATAGCTGTGAACCCATTCCAGGTTGATGCCCAGGATCCGCAGCCTCTCATTGGGTTCCCTAGTGCGAAGGATCATGGCTTTGGATTTTGCTGCAGATATCTTGAGCCCCAGGCGACGGCAGGTGGAAGCCAGTAGATCGAGGTCCTCCTGGGCTCAGTGCAACAGCCGGCGCTTCCTGGATATGACAAGCGCCAGGTCATCGGCGTAGCTGAGCAGGAAGGTGCCTGTGGAGAAAGGCAAGCTCACAAGCTGGTGCATCAGTACATTGAACAGGGCGGGACTAAGTACCCCGCCCTGTGGAGTGCCATTTTCGAGGGTCTTGAGAGAAGAAGTATGCCCCTGGAAACGGACCCGGGCGCGCCTGTCCTGGAGATAGGATCGAAGCCATGCAAGCAGCCTGCCCTTAACTCCTCTGCGGGCCAAGAGTGCAAGGACGGCAGGTGCACTGGCGAGCTCGAAAGCTTTCTCAAGGTCGAGGAAGACAACAATGTGAGCTTGGGCATCTGACCCAATGCTGGCCAGTAGGGTTGTAAGGCTTTCAAAGGTGCCCACTCCTTTGGTGAACCCATAGAGGTGTCCATGAGGAGGACCAAGCTTCCACCTCAGTCGCTCCAGCACCATCCTCTCAGACACCTTGGAGATGCAACTGGTGAGGGAGATGGGCCTCACACTACCAGGATCCCCGGGTTTAGGAATTGGTATGATGTCAGCCTCCTTCCATACAGCAGGGAGTCTGCCGGCTCTCCAAGTCCGGTTGATGACCTCCAGGACAGCTTCGTGACCAGACTGGCCAGACCGAGTGATCATGCCATAGGTAACACCATCATGCCCAGGTGCAGTGTCCCGATGAGATGTGAAGGCTGCCTGGAGCTCCCGGTCAGTGAAGTCTTCGTCGGTGGAATCCTTTGCCTGGCACGCTGCTTGGATCGCCCCCACCCTTCTAGGAAGGAGAGCGTTCTGTAGGTCCTGGAGATCCTGAGGCAGTTGAGCCATAGCTGCTCTGGAGGTGAAGAGTTCCACCAGTCGCTCAGCCTCTGCTGCAGGATCTGGGTGTGCTCGAGCCACACTGCGACACTGCCCAGTGGCCATTCGTAGCTTGGTCCATATCTCAGATAAGGTGGTGGAGTAGCTGAGGGAGGCACACCACTCAACCCATTTAGCCTGCCGGACCCTGTGCGAGACATGGCGCGCATGCCGCACCACTTCCTTAGCAGATGCATGGACTCGGCCGTGGATTGCGCCTGTGCATCTTGCGGACGACATTGATGCGGTGGTTCTGTTCCTTGATTACCTCATTGTAGAACCACCAGTCACGCTTGTATGACCCTCTGCCCATAATCCTAGGTACAGCTGCCTCAGCTGCCAACGTGAAGGCTGCCTGTAGGTTCTGAGCCGCCTCATCTGGATCATCTGGTAGAGTAGTCTCCGCCCACCAGCGCTCGATGACCTCTCGGAAGCATGGCCAGTCGGCCTTCTTGAGATTCCATCTGGGGGTATGCGTAGGAGGTGGGTGCGCTGGGCCATCAGCGTAGTGACTACTGCAAAGTGATCACTGGTTAGACGGGGTGGACCTCCCAACTTGCACTTGAGAGCAGCCGTCTGGAGATGAGTGTGATGTCCAGACGGCCACCGTAGTGATGGGTTGGCTCCCCATTGTTGAGGAGGGCGATCTCAGGTACATCCTCCAGCACAGTCGCAAGGTGCCTCCCTGCCGCGTTGGTGGGGGAGACAGAATTAAGTATTAGGTGATGGGCATTGACATCCCCAGCCACAATAAGACCCTCCAGGGAGGCGAGTGCAGCCACCTCTGAAATGTCAAGGGTGGACCTAGGACTTCTGTATATGTTGTAAATCACAAGAGGTCCATCCGGAAGGTGTAAGGTGACGGCCTGTACCTCCACCCCCTCCCCGCAGTCGATGGGGTCAGTGGAGATAGAGTGAGGGATAGTATTCCTGACGTAGACTGCTGTGCCCCTGCCAACGCCTTCCAGGCGCTGAAGGTAAGCCAAGAATCCCGGGATACGTGGCGGTGATTGATGTGTTGGTTCGGTAAGTGTCTCCTGGAGCAGGAAGACATCGATCTCATCTTGTACCGCAGCTTCAATCACTAAGTGAAGTTTCCTC
Source organism: Cherax destructor (assembly GCA_009830355.1). NCBI lineage: Eukaryota > Metazoa > Arthropoda > Malacostraca > Decapoda > Parastacidae > Cherax > Cherax destructor. The sequence continues at coordinate 10,384 of WNWK01026594.1, read as the reverse complement.
CGTAGCCCACAAATGTTCCACTGAAGGATCTTCAAGGGGAGTAGAGGGGACCCTCTGATTCCATCTCCGCCTGGGACATGTTGTCCTCCGTTGTGGGTGACCCCGGGGTCTCCTCCATCACAGACTGGAAGGACTCTTGGATGATGGCTTGAAGTTTCATTGAGTCCTTCCTGTCCAGGAGGACAACGCCTAGCATCCACGACAGGAGCTGTCTGCAGGCGCCCCTGTCCTCCGCCGACGGCAGCAGGCGAGTGAGGAGCTCTGAGATGACCCCAACGGTTTTCTTCAGACGAGTAGGAAATGAATCTACCATTACCTCTGTAGGCGTTGGGTCGGACGACTCTTGGTGCTGGTCCTGAGCCAGCGGGTAAGTTTGGGTGGCTGTCGACACTGCAGCTGCATAAGCTGGGTGCACCCTGGGTACGGCCGGAGTGGCCGTGGACGTCCGGGTCTCCTGGCGGGGAGCCGCTGCTTGACTCTGGACATTCGCAGGAGGGCCTGCCCTCGGGAAGAGGCATGCTGGCGAGATGGCGTGGATAGTCTGTGCCCAGCAGTGGCCTGCTGGGCAGTGTTCCTGGCCTGTTGTCGCTTTTCCCAGTGACTCTGTCTTCTTGGCCACCTTGCTGGCTGCAAGCCATTGACTGCCCCCTGATGCCTCTGCTGGGAGCCCAGTACCGGGAACTCGCAGGTATCGCCCACCTGTGGCAATTGTGGTGTTGTGGTTGGAGCCCATGCTGACTGTTGTTGGGCAGGTCTGAGGTTGGGCGTTGCCGCGGTTGCCAAGCCGTTCCGGTGACGCACTCGCTGCCAGTGCTGCACCATCACAGGACAGCTCTGGTTCCAGGCATGGTGCCTCTTTGAGCAGTTGGCACACTTGGGCTCCGGCCGAGAGGTCTCGCTGGTCGGTTGTTTGAGGAGTGCAATGCAGTCCTTCGAGTCGTGTGCCTTGCTGCACACTCCACACCTCTTCCCTCGCTGGCAGGTGGCTGCAATATGATTGAACCCCTGACAGTTGAAGCACTGCAGTGGGCCTATCAGGTACGGCCGGGTCTTGAACCCTCCCCAGACCCCAAGGTGCAGGTGCGTGGGGAGTGGGCCTTTGTGGTGTATCAGCACCTGTCGGGTGGGCACCTTGTTCACCTTGGCAGTGAGTCGCTCTGCCTTGACAATATTGGGCAGTTCCAAAATGGGGTCCAATGGAAGGGGCACAGGGACGTGTAAGAGCACCCCCTTGTACACCTTCTCCCAAGCAATCAGTTCCACCATGCTGGGATGCGTCACAACCAGTCCTTTTAATACCTCGTCGAGGAACGACCAAAATCTCGTTCCTGAGAGTGAACTCGCAGCAGAGCTGGAGGTGGGGGATGCCCTCCAGATACCTCACAAACCCGTAATCGGGAACCTTGAATTTGTTGAAGGCCATGGTTGCAGTTGTCCGAGCAGAGCGGGAAGTCTGTCTTCCACGAGAAGTCAGCCATTCCCCATCCTCTGGGGTGGCTGATGCAACTGGGGCAGGTACTTGGTCGGGCCCCCAACCCCGCCTGTTGAGGAGCCACAGCCTCCTGGTGGCCCCCCATGTCCATCTGGGGGACCAGATCTTCTTGGATAGCATCTGCCGGCTGAACTAGTGGCAGATCTACAGATACAGCAGTCTCTACAGCATCCTTGGCCTTCTTGGTGGGGGCTCCCATCGGCCCCATGTCGTCCTCCGACTCGTCCTCGCATTCCAATAAACGTTTAGGCCGCTCTCCTGGGCCTGACATGGTGACTGTAGGTGTGGGGACTGAACCAGCAGCTGAGCTGCAGACTGTGACCTCACAGCCGCCCACACGGGGCTCAGGGCTGTGAGGCTCAGGTCCCCGGAGGGAGCCCTTAGCCACCCTCACGTGGCTCACGACTCTGACGCACTTTACACTGTTCACGAGAAACGACACTAATCTGTGCGTAAACTAACACAGACATATAATCCCAAGCGAAAACATAGCCCACGAAGAACAATAACGCGTAAATCTGTGCGTAAACTAACACAGATGTCTCCTCTGCTATGTTCTATAAATATATCGAAGAATCCTGGGGGGTGTTCTCCTCCTCTCTCCGCTCTTCCTCCACTACGTTCATATCCTATCACTTAAAGACTCCTTCTTAGTCGTCTGCACTGACGACCTTGAGGGAGGAGCGAGAAGTTTTGAGTGATAAAAATTATTGAAATCGAAAAATTATGGAAAAAAATGTTTTCTTACCAAAAAATAGTGCATAATTCTGGCATCATGTTGATGTATTCGGCGTGTTTTTATCATATTTCTAAGTATGTTTTTACTATAAAGTATTTTTTTCGATCTTTCACTTAGGAAGAAGACATGTTGGCAATTAGTCAGTTGTTGTTTTTTTACCCCAAAAATTGCATTTTTTTTATTGTTTCATTTGAAATACACTACCTGGAGTTTACCTGGAGAGAGTTCCAGGGGTCAACGCCCCTGCGGCCCGGTCTGTGACCAGGCCTCATGTTGGATCAGAGCCTGATCAACCAGGCTGTTACTGCTGGCCGCACGCAGTCCAACGTACAAACCACAGCCTGGCTGGTCAGGCACCGACTTTAGGTGCCTGTCCAGTGCCTGCTTGAAGACAGCCAGGGGTTTGTTGGTAATCCCCCTTATGTATGCTGGGAGGCAGTTGAACAGACTTGGGCCCATGACACTTATTGTGTTGTCCCTCAACATGCTAGTGGCACCCCTGCTTTTCATTGGGGGGATGTTACATCGTCTGCCTAGTCTTTTGCTTTAGTAGGGAGTGACTCTCGTGTGCAAGTTTGGTACTAATCCCTCTAGGATTTTCCAAGTGTATATAATAATGTATCTCTCCCGCCTGCGTTCTAGGGAGTACAGGTTTAGGAACTTCAAGCGTTCCCAGTAATTGAGGTGGTTTATCGCAGTTATGCGTGCCGTGAAGGTTCTCTGCACATTTTCTAGGTCAACAATTTCACCTGCCTTGAAAGTTGCAGTTAGTGTGCAGCAATATTCCAGCCTAGATAGAACAAGCGACCTGAAAAGTGTCAACATGGGCTTGACATCCCTGGTTTTAAATGTTCTCATTATCCATCCTGTCATTTTTCTGGCAGATGCGATTGCTACGGTGTTATGGTCCTTGAAGGTGAGATCCTCTGTCATGATCACTACCAGGTCTTTGACATTAGTTTTTCGCTCTATTGTGTGGTTGGAATTTGTTTTATACTCCGATGAGTGGTAACTTCTGTGAGGAGTAGAGTGGGTGAGCGGCGGCGGGAGCAGCTCAGTAGCCTTCAGGCTTCCAATGAGAACAGATGAGTATAGTGCTCCTAAGTTTGCATGCCATTTTCCTTAGATTTTTACAAACATAATTATCAATATCTCAGGAATAAGTTATTGACATTATAATACCTCTTATGCAAAGAGTATTTATCAGAGCATCATGATTCTTTCGTAGGTTATTGAGGAATGAGGGATCTATTGAATTACAGAGTTTGCAATATGTTTTACCGTTTGTTGTTACTGATTTTTTGTTTCCCAACCAAATTAAAAAAAAAAATACGTATTTCAACATTTTTTATAATGCAATCTATTGACAATAAGCTCAAAACTCTCTGTAATTGAAAAACCTAACTCTTCGTCTTGCATCTGATTTCAAGTAGAACATTTTATGTCTTACAAATTTTGTAGGAGAGGTATTGCCCTAATCCTTATCAAATAGGGCATTATTATTTTTTTTTCTATATAACTGTAAGGCAAAACGTCACCAAAAACTCAGTGTCTAGGTTTCAAATAATGCTTAATTCACAGACAAATTCCCATTGAAATTTTAGCAAAATAAAAAAAAATGATGAAAAGGCTCGCCCCTCCCTTGAAGCTTCAAAACTGACCGACAACACCGCTGTGAAGACACTAAGTGACCGACAGTTCACTATCTCCCCTTCACCTTCACTGCTGGCGAAACGTTCTGTTTTTATGAAACGTCTGGACAATATTATAACAACCCAATCAATAGCTGACCTGAAGACATCAACTGAAGAACAAAACTCCTGGGCTACGATTGATAACATTTCAAAGATCCCAAATGCAACATCCATGATCAAAGTCACCTTCATAGACATCGACATGGCAAATAGAGCACTGTTAGATGGCTTAGCCATCTCATACTACCACATATATCCACGATAAATAGAATCAGAACGTTTCGCCCACGTCTATCCCTGCTGGAACTGCTACTCATACCTTCATTCAATGACCGTATGCCCTATTAAGGACAAGCAATTCTGCTCCAACTGTAACAAAGTACATGATTTCAGAACCTGTCCCACCACCAATGCCACTCCTACCTGCCTCAACTGTAAGGGCACTCACCATACCCTTGCTGCCAAATGCCCTCTAAGGAAGGAAATACTAAAAAGCAAAGAAAAACTGCCCAAAATCACCGACTTTTGCCGCCATAACAAAACTACAGTCAGACACAAAAAAAAATTTCCAAGCAACACAACAGTCTTCCTTAACTTTGAACTCCATCTCTCCACTTAGAACACCATGCCCAGCCCTTCTTGGGCAGGGTAGGTGCCAAAGGTGGAGCTTGCTACCATCTGCAGTACCCACGACTGCCATTCCCATTAGCTCCTCTGGGGTGGTGAAGATGGGAGACCAGAGAGGCCTAGCTTCTCCCTACAAGCCCCGTGAGGGCGGGGAACGTGGCAAGGCCTAGAGGCAGTTGATCCCAACGATGAGGAGGTACTTGTACTCCCTGGGCCGGGAGTATTTCCAGGGAATCTAAACCCCCCTCTATGCCCTTCCCGATGCTGCCCCTTCCAAGGTGCTGTACTGCATGATGTATGCACACCTCGCTAATGAAACAAATCCCGGCACTTTCAATACATTAATCAACGAACTGTTCCATCTAAATAAAAGGCCAACTTTCGACTTTCCTGACTCTTTACCTTCACAAGACTTCCTCAAGATAATCCCTAACATCGTCAACTTCACGTCCACCTCAAGCCCAACTCCCGACCCTGCCCAAGAACCCACTCCAGAACCTTCCTCACCGACTACAGCTACCTCTCAACAACCACAAACTACACAACAAGCCACAAATAATCAAGACTCCCAGCCTCCACTCCGCACAACCATGGAAGAAACAGAAGTATATGAATATCCTGAAGAATCCTCCGACGAAAAAGAAGAAAACACCGAAGACAACCAACCCATCAAACACGCATCTAGATACCCATCTATTAAACAACCCAGGACAGCATGGGTTTAGAGCAGGTCGCTCCTGTCTGTCCCAACTACTGGACCACTACGACAAGGTCCTGGATCCTCTAGAAGACAAACAGAATGCAGATGTTATATACAGACTTTGCAAAAGCCTTTGACAAGTGTGACCATGGTGTGATAGCACACAAAATGCGTGATAAAGGAATAACAGGAAAAGTTGGTAGATGGATCTATAATTTTCTAACAAGTAGAACACAAAGAGTAGTAGTCAACGGAGTAAAGTCTGAGGCGGCTACAGTGAAAAGCTCTGTTCCACAAGGCACAGTACTCGCTCCCATCCTATTCCTCATCCTCATATCAGACATAGACAGGGATATAAGCCACAGTGCTGTGTCTTCCTTTTCAGATGACACCCGAATCTGTATGACAGTGTCCACCGTTGAAGACACTGCAAGACTCCAAGCAGACATAAACCAAATCTTTAAATGGGCTGCAGAAAACAATATGAAGTTCAATGATGAGAAATTTCAATTACTCAGATATGGAAAGGTGAGGAAATTAAAATATCATCGGAGTACAAAACAAATTCCAACCACACAATAGACCGAAAAACTAATGTCAAAGACCTGGGAGGGATCATGTCAGAGGATCTCACCTTGAAGGACCATAACACTGTAGCAATCGCATCTGCTAGAAAAATGACAGGATGGATAATGAGAACCTTCAAAACCAGGGATGCCAAGCCCATGTTGACACTTTTCAGGTCGCTTGTTCTATCTAGGCTGGAATATTGCTGCACACTAACTGCACCTTTCAAGGCGGGTGAAATTGCTGACCTTGAAAATGTACAGAGAACCTTCACAGCACGCATAACTGCGATAAACCACCTCGATTACTGGGAACGCTTGAAGTTCCTAAACTTGTAGTCCCTAGAACGCAGACGGGAGAGATACATTATTATATACACTTGGAAAATTCTCGAGGGATTAGTACCAAACTTGCACACGAGAGTTACTCCCTACGAAAGCAAAAGACTCGGCAGACGATGTAACATCCCCCCAATGAAGAGCAGGGGTGCCACTAGCACGTTGAGAGACAACACAATAAGTGTCATGGGCCCAAGACTGTTCAACTGCCTCCCAGCATACATCAGGGGGATTACCAACAAACCCCTGGCTGTCTTCAAGCAGGCACTGGACAGGCACCTAAAGTCGGTACCTGACCAGTCAGGCTGTGGTTCGTACATTGGACTGCGTGCGGCCAGCAGTAACAGCCTGGTTGATCAGGCTCTGATCCACCATGAGGCCTTGTCACAGACTGGGCCGCAGGGGCGTTGACCCCTGGAACTCTCTCCAGGTAAACTCCAGGTATCTATTTCAAGGACGTTACTTTCTACACCACCTCCGCCTTCGCTGAAGAAATGCACCCTAGTGAACTAGCTCCTCACCTGACACAAAGAACAGTAAAACATGTCTGCAAACCTCCTTGTAAACTCGCTTATGGACAAATACTGACTGCACTCATACCCTACTTAGACGACCCCACTCAGAAAGTCAAACTATACTATTTATCCAAGAGGGATTTCAAAAAACTAAAGTCTGGGTCTCCTAACGTAAATTAATCAATATTCAGGATACTCCTTCCCATGAAATTTTAACTCAATAATTGCCTCGACCCGAGTCCCCGCTCACCTGATGCCTAGCAAGTCATGATATAGTCACATGTCAACAAGGGTCGGTGACCATGCCCAGCCCTTTTAGGGCAGGTAAGGTATCAAAGATGGAGCTTGCTACCATCTGCTGCTCTTAAGACTGCCTTTTCCATCAGCCTCCCTGGGGCTGGGAAGATGGCAGACCAGAGAGGCCTAGCTTCTCCCTACGAGCCCCGTGAGGGCGGGGAACGTGGCTAGGCCTGGAGACAATTGGTCCCAGATGATGAGGGGGTACTTGTACCTCCTCCCATGGCAGACATTGGTCTCAGACACTCCCACGACAGGGAGCCAAGGCCGGGTCACCATCTGGAAAAGACCCGGGCCGGGTGAGTACCGGTGAATCAACAACAACAACAACCATGTCAACAAGCCAGGGAACACTGCAGTCACCCTGCTCTCTACTCTGTCCCCTACATCGCCTCACAAGGCTACGCAGCTGGGTTTAGTCCTGGCTCTTTATCTACAACTCAAGATCTTCCTCTCACCGTCTGTCCCACTTCCCACTCACCCATGTGCGTCTTACATGAGAGTACTAGTGTACCAGTTGTACTACTGTACCAGTGTATACTAGTGTACCAGTGTGTACTCACCTAATTGTACTCGGACGTACAGGTATACAGTGTCTTGAACGATTCCTTGTTAAGGAGCGGAACGCTAAGCTTAGGTTTGCCAGTCGCCCATATGCTGCCGCAGTTATCTGGTTGATGTGTGCCTCCGGAGACGTGCTTGGCGTTATACTCACCCAAGGTCTTTCTCCTTTGCCGAGGTTTGTAGCCTTTGTCGCCTAGCTTGTACTCTGTCAGCGGTCTTCTTTGCCCTTCTCCGATCCTCATGACTTTGCATTTGGAGGGATTGAATTCGAAGCCAATTGCTAGACCAGATGTCGAGCTTGTCCAGGTCTGTTTGCAGCCCTGCCTGGTCCTCTTCCGATGTGATTCTCCTCATTATTTTCGCATCATCCGCGAATAGAGACACTTCTGAGTCTATCCGTCCGTCATGTCATTTACATATACCAGGAATAACACTGGTCCTAGGACTGACCCCTGCGGTACACCGCTCGTCACAGGCGCCCACTGTGATACCTCACCACGCACTATGACCCGTTGTTGCCTCCTTTGAGGTATTCCTGATCCATTCCAGTGCCCTTCCTGTTATACCTGCTTGTTCTTCCAACTTCTTTACTAGTGTACCAGTGATCACTGTCTAGTGTACCAGTGATCACTGTACTAATGTACCAGTGATCACTGTACTAGTGTACCAGTGTTCACTGTACTAGTGTACAGTGATCACTGTACTAGTGTACCAGTGATCACTGTACTGAGTGTACCAGTGATCACTGTACTAGTGTACTAGTGTTCACTATTCTAGAGTACCAGTGATCACTGAACTAGTGTACTGTGTTCACTGTACTAGTATACAAAGTGATCATTGTACTAGTGTACCAGTGTTCACTGTACTAGTGTACCAGTGATCACTGTACTGTGTACCAGTGTTCACTGTACTAGTTTACCATTGATCACTGTACTAGTGTACCAGTGATCACTGTACTAGTGTACCAGTGATCCAAAAACTAGTGTACCAGTGATCACTCTACTAGTGTACCAGTGATCACTGCACTAGTGTACCAGTGTTCACTATTCTAGGTACCAGTGATCCTGTACTAGTGTACTAGTGATCACTGTACTATGTACAAGTGTTCACTGTACTAGTGTACCAGTGTTCACTGTACTAGTGTACCAGTGTTCACTGTTCTAAGTACCAGTGATCACTTTAATAGTGTACCAGTGATCGCTGCTAGTGTACAAGTGTTCACTGTACTAGTGTACCAGTGTTCACTGTACTAGTGTACCAGTGTGTACTAGTGTACCAGTGATCACTGTACTCGTGTACCAGTGTTCACTGTACTAGTGCACCAGTGATCACTGTACTTGTGTACCAGTGTACTAGTGTAACAGTGATCACTGTACTCGTGTACCAGTGTTCACTGTACTAGTGTACCAGTGTTCACTGTACTAGTGTACCAGTGTGTACTAGTGTACCAGTGATCACTGCTCGTGTACCAATGTGTACTCACCTAATTGTACTCACCTAATTGTGGTTGCAGGGGTCGAGACTCAGCTCCTGGCCCCGCCTCTTCGCTGTCTGCTCTGGGTCTCCGCTCTCCCTGCTCCATGAGCTTTATCATACCTTGTCTTAAAACTATGTATGGTTCCTGCTTCCCTATATCTTTTTCAAGACTTTCCACTTCCTGACTACTCTGGGGCTGAAGAAATGCTTCCTAACATCCCTTTGACTCATCTGAGTCTTCAGCTTCAGTTGTGTCCCCCTTGTTTCTGTGTTCCCTCTCTGGAACATTCTGTCACTGTCTACCTTGTCAATTCCCGCAGTATTTTGTATGTCGTTATCATGTCTCCTCTGACCCTTCTTTCCTCCAGTGTTGTTAGTCCTATTTCCTCAACCTTTCTTCATAAGAGCCCTGAGTTGTGGAACTAACCTTGTCGCAAACCTTTGCACTTTCTCTGTTTCTTTACGTGCTTGACCGGTGTGGGTTCCAGACTGGTGCTGCATACTCTAGTATGGGCCTGACGTATACGGTGTACAGTGTCTTGAACGATTCCTTGAAGGTAACGGAACGCTAATCTTAGGTTTGCCAGTCGCCCATATGCTGCCGCAGTACCGTGATCAATGTACTAGTGTACCAGTGATTACTGTACTAGTGTACCAGTGTTCACTGTACTAGTGTACCAGTGTTCACTGTACTAGTGTACCAGTGATCACTGTACTATTGTGCCAGTGTTCACTGTACTAATGTACCAGTGTTCACTGTACTATGTACCAGTGTTCACTGTACTATTAGTGACCAGTGTTCACTGTACTAGTGTACCAGTGATCACTGTACTAGTGTAAGTGTTCACTGTACTAGTGTACCAGTGTTCACTGTACTAGTGTCCAGTGTTCACTGTCTATTTACCAGTGTTCTTACTGGTTTCCAGTGTTCACTGTACTGTGTACCAGTGTTCACTGTACTACTAATGTACCAGTTTCCTGTACTAGTGTACCAGTGTTCACTGTAGACTAGTGTACCAGTGTTCACTGTCTACTAATGTCCAGTGTTCACTTGTACAAGTGTACCAGTGTTCACTGTACTCTAGTGTACCAGTGTTCAGTCTAGTGTCCAGTGTTCACTGTACTCTAGTGCAAGTGTTACTGTTTATTCCCCTGTTCACTCAGTGTACCAGTGTTCACTGAATAGTTCCAGTGTTCACTTTTTACTATGTCCAGTTTCATTCCAGTGTCCAGTGATTACTGTACTAGTGTCCCGTGATCACGACTATTGACCAGTTTCACTGTACGTGTAGTGTTCACTGTACTAGGGGCCAGTGTTCCCCTCTGTGTCCCGTGTTACTTTTGGGGGACCAGTGTTCCATGTTCCCCGGGCCAT
>WNWK01026593.1:0-27198 GCA_009830355.1 Cherax destructor | reverse complement strand
AGAGTAGACACCAGGAGAATCTATAGAGGGAGGGGAGGTATGAACTAGATTAGTGCGAAGAGTGTTAGTCTGGCGAAAGGTAAGTTTGATGTCTAAGGAATGGAGAGAGTTGTTGAGATTAGAGAGACCAGAGAGACTTAAGTGTGAAGTGTCCCTCCCGTAACCTCCTACCATCGATCCTTCCACCCAGAGGGAAGGGCCCCCAGCACTCACCCCAACCCTCTCTCCTTCGACCACCCCAACAAGCGGGGATGGTCCCTCTCACATGCACCCCACCCCTCTGTCCACGGATCCCATGCACTCATGCACCTCCCACCACCTACAACCCCAGCCCACCAGAAATAAGATCTGCTGTATGATGTGTGATGCCATACACCATAAAAGTTTTTAATGTATAATAAGTCTTCATAATAAATACATCCCACATACACATGCATTGACCCTCTAACACCCCCCACCTGAGTGCAGAGAAGAAAGGTAAAGTGAAAATCAGGTTCTTGTGGTACCCAGTTTTCAAGTAGGATACAGGCAGGATGGCAGTACAGTATACCTGTGGGACATGTGAAAAGGCTCTTGGGAAAAAATCCAGAATCACATACAGCCTTTGCTTTACAAAACATCATATCTCATGTGTGAGAATAAACACTGCATTCAAAAACGATATCCATTTGGAAAGGTGTTTCTGGATCTGCAATAAGGATGTGGAACTCTGGACGGATATCAGGAAAGCACTCAGGAGGTTAATAAATAATAAGCATGAAAACAGAGGAACTATTGGATAGTCTACCCAGAATATATAGAGCATGGGAGGATGGGAGAGGAGTAAAGTTTAACACTCAAAATGCCCAGTCTACAGCATCTGACCCAAAAATAAATAGACATCCACTGAAAAAACACAGGAAACAAAAAAATCAGCTAGCTCAGCCCCCAGCCCTAGGGCTGACCTAAACTCAACCCCCAGCCTTAGGGCTGACTCGGACCCAGCCCCCAGCCATAGTGCAAATCTGGATTCGGCTAAACACTCTTCTACAGCCACCATAGCCAGAGCCCCTAGTACAGATGTAGTAGAGGAGTCCTCTTCCAGGAAAAATGTTGGCCCCCTGAAAACAGATGGTGGTGTTTCTGGCTTGGCTATTGAGGAATGTAGTACAGTTCTAGGATCTGCATAGACTAGGAATACATCCAGTACAAACTGTATCCAACAAACAGCAAAATGGTGCAAATTCTATGCTTGGGGCATCTATAAGCATGGAATATCAGGGAAAACAAATGGGTCATGCAACTTTGAGCATCCCAAAAAGTGCCGCGACCTCCTGTCTAAAGAAGTGAGTCGTTCTACCTCTTGTAGATTCTTCCACACAGAGATGTGTCACTCTTCAGTACTAACTGCCTCGCATACCATTTAAAAGGGACCAGGAGGTACACACCCCGTAAAGCAAGTGATAGTAGTTACGGTAGTTGTGATAACTCCACTCCAAGTGATTTTGTAGTGGTAGGAAACGAAGAAAGAAAATGGAATGCCCTCCAGGTAGACTCCAAGTAGGTATGTACCCATATGCTGCAGCAGTTATCTAGTTGATGTGCACCTCAGGAGATGTGCTCGGTATTATACTCACCTCAAGATCCTTTTCCTTGAATGAGGTTTACAGTCTTTGGCAACCTTGTATACTCTGTCTGTGGTCTTCTTTTCCCTTCCCCGATCTTCATGACTTTGCATTTGGCGGGGTTAAATTCGAGGAGCCAGTGTGTGTGTGTGTGTGTGTGTGTGTGTGTTACTACTCACCTAATTGTACTCACCTAGTTGTGGTTGCAGGGGTCGAGACTCAGCTCCTGGCCCCGCCTCTTCGCTGTCTGCTACTGGGTCTCTGCTCTCCCTGCTCCATGAGCTTTATCATACCTTGTCTTAAAACTATGTATGCTTCCTGCCTCCACTATATCTTTCTCTAGACTATTCCACTTCCTGACTACTCTGTGGCTGAAGAAAGGCTTCCTGACATCCCTTTGACTCATCTGAGTCTTCAGCTTCCAGTTGTGTCCCCTTGTTTCTGTGTTCCCTCTCTGAAACATCCTGTCACTATCTACCTTGTCAATTCCCCGCAGTATTTTGTATGTCGTTATCATGTCTCCTCTGACCCTTCTTTCCTCCAGTGTTGTTAGTCCTATTTCCCTCAATCTTTCTTCATAAGACAGACCCCTGAGTTGTGGAACTAACCTTGTCGCAAACCTTTGCACTTTCTCTAGTTTCTTTACGTGCTTGACCAGGTGTGGGTTCCAGACTGGTGCTGCATATTCTAGTATGGGCCTGACGTACACGGTATACAGTGTCTTGAACGATTCCTTGTTAAGGTAACGGAACGCTAATCTTAGGTTTGCCAGTCGCCCATATGCTGCCGCAGTTATCTGGTTGATGTGTGCCTCCGGAGACGTGCTTGGCGTTATACTCACTCCAAGGTCTTTCTCCTTTGCCGTTGTTACAGAGGTGATAGTGGTTAATACTTTAGTTTATAGTAAAGTATGGCACGTGGCAAGGTTATTTCCTATATTAAAGGGAGATATGGTGGAATTGGTTGGAAAGGTGTTGAGATACATTTGGGGTTATGGGAAGCATTGGTTGCGTAGGGAGGTTGGTATGAAGAGGGTGGGATTAGGGGGCCTGGGGTTGATAAATTTGGAGGTAAGAGCTAGGTGTTTATATGTTTATATGCAAAATTTTGTTATAAGACTAAGGGGGGTGGCAAAGGAAGGAAGGAGGGTGGGGGAGGTAATGAGGGATTTAAGGAAGTGGTTGGGGGGGAAGGATTTAGTTAGGTGTGGTGATATGCTGTGTGGTCTTATGAGTGTAAGGAATCTGGGAAGTGTAAAAGGCTAGTGTATTAGGCACGGTGGGGAGAGGAGAGGAGGTGATGGAAGGGCAGGCTGTTTTTACCAGTGTATGATTGGAAAAGTATATGGAGTGGGATGAGGGGTATGAGGGTGAATGTGAGGGCGAGAGAGGTTATGTTTCGTTTTTACATGGGGTTCTGGCCTCACGCGAGGTGTTGTATAGGATGGGATTGGTTGGGGATGCAAGGTGTGGTAGATGTGGTGAGGAAGATACTATTTATCATGGGGTATATTTTTGTGGCAACTTGAGTTAGTAAGACAATGGTTGGGGAGGTTAATAAGATTCGGAGGGGGAGGGGGGATTCATGCGTTGCGAGTTTTGAGTTTAGATATAGGTGGTGTGGGGCAGGACGTTCGTAGAGCACTTATGTACATGGCTGTTGATTTTGTGTATGTTTCGTGGGTGATGAGGGAGTAACCTGGGAGTGTGAGGTTGAAGGCCATTGCAGCGTCCATGTACAGGACAAAATGTAGAAATAGGGTTTTGTATGGGGTATTATGGGGTAGGTTTTTTTCCTGTGGGTTACAGGGAATTTACGGTAGGACAGTTGTTGGGCCTGATATAAGCGAATAGTTGAATGGTGGTTGTTCTCTGTGGGGTTAGGGAAAGGTTGAGTGCATAGGCTGTTATGTGTATGAATGGTATGTTTGAGTAGTATGAGTTGAATAGGGTGTGATGGAGTGACAAGGTATACTAGTAGTTACCTTTTGACAATTGACTTTTGGGGTGTGTGGATGGAGGTATGTGTATGCTTGGGGTTATGATGTAGTAAAGGGAGATTTAAAAGGGGTATATAAAAAAAGGGGAAGTTAGAGGTGGCTTTCCTTGGGTGATGATATTGAGTATTGGTTATGACATATTAAAGTCTTGATGCTATCATTCAGGGACAGGGATTAAAGGTCTTGATGTGTATGGTGGTAACAATACCTGATTCATCTACTTATAAGAGAATGACGGTTGCAATGGCTTCATAAAAGTGACAGGATTATATTGATATACATGTCATTAGGGTATTATGTGTTATTGTGGTGTGTTGCAAACATGTGGCTGGTTTCAATTTGTACTTTTGGGACAAAGGTTTGTTAAATAATTATATTGTTGATTATATAGTTGGTTATAAGGGGTGGAGGAATGTTATTTTGAATGTACCTTGGGGCACTTAATTGCCTGGTGTTTGGCCTTGGTTATGGATATTTGTATATTTCTTGAATTGTATTGTGTTAGGCTTATGCATTGTATTCATTTGATGTGGTTATTAGGTTTCCTTATATGTGTTCACATTGAGATGTTATATATATTGAATGAGTTTCATTTGTTGGACTTTGTGAGGTTTATGTTTTAGGGGTGTGGAGGTTACATGTTATTGATTGTTATTGTTTGTTTTATTTTTGTACGTATTATCATGTAAAACAAAGTATAATAGACTGTATTTGTTTGAGTCCTGATTTATTAAGGAATTCATGAATTATTGTGATCAGTATCTCTATATTTTTGTGTGTGTGTTTAAAGCTTTGAGACTTACATGTAGGGGTTTTGTCAGGTTAAATGGAAGGGTTAAAAGGGAGAAGGGGGGGAGGTCTTTTGTGTGGAATGTTCTGGTCTCATGTAATATTTCATATTTCATTGTTGGATGATACAAAATTATGCACATATTTTTTAATTTTTTTAACAGGGGAGTTGTGAGGCGGAGTCGGCAGTGTAATGTCATATGTATATACTTAAGTGTATGTATGTTACGATAGGGACTTGTGTGTGTACGGCATGCTTCAATGCTTCAAATCATTGATTTGATACATTAGATAGGTTATGTGTCATGGGGAAGTGGAACAGAATTCTATTACTAAATGTAAAAGGAAAAACTTTCGTTTTTCCTTTTGGGCCACCCTGCCTCGGTGGGCCACCCTGCCTCGGTGGGCCACCCTGCCTCGGTGGGCCACCCTGCCTCGGTGGGCCACCCTGCCTCGGTGGGCCACCCTGCCTCGGTGGGCCACCCTGCCTCGGTGGGCCACCCTGCCTCGGTGGGCCACCCTGCCTCGGTGGGCCAACCTGCCTCGGTGGGCCACCCTGCCTCGGTGGGCCACCCTGCCTCGGTGGGCCACCCTGCCTCGGTGGGCCACCCTGCCTCGGTGGGCCACCCTGCCTCGGTGGGCCAACCTGCCTTGATGGGAAACGGCCGACGAATAGGCAGAACTTGCGATTTTGTCTTAAGTAGCAACGCTCATCTTGCCATATAAGACAAACACAAATTTGTGTATGCAATAATTTCGCAAAAATCATTCTGAACATAACGAAAAAAATATATTTCATTGTGTTTGTTTATTATTAAATTATTGTAAACGTATAAAAAATATATTTAGTTGGATTAGGCTAAATTAAATTGCGCTTGTTATAATAAGGTTAGGTAAGTTATCTAAGATTCTTCTGGTGCAAAATTATAAATTTTTTCATTAACATAAATGAAAAAAATATATCTTCAAACGTATAAGAGAAAATTTTAGAAAGGACTTAATTTTAGATGAAGTCCATTTACTTGACCAGTTTTACCTATTAGGCACGATATATATATATATATATATATATATATATATATATATATATATATATATATATATATATATATATGTCGTGCCGATTAGGTAAAACTGGTCAATTAGCAAGAACTCATTTAAAATTAAGTCCTTTCTAAAATTTTCTCTTATACGTTTAAAGATATATTTTTTTCATTTATATTAATATAAAAAATTATAATTTTGTACCAAGAGAAACTTTGAAAACCTACCTAACCTTATTACAACAAGCGCAATTTAATTTAGCCTAACCCAACTAAGCATATTTTAGATACGTTAACATTAATTTAATAATAAACAAACACAATGAAATATATTTTTTTCGTTATGTTCAGAATGATTTTGGCGAAATTATTGCATACTCAAATTTTCACTTGTCTTATATGGCAAGGTGACCGTTGCTATTTAAGCCAAAATCGCAAGTTTTACCTAATCGGCACGGCACACACACACACAACACACACATATATATATATTCGTGTGTGTGTGAGTCGTGCCGAATAGGTAACACTGGTCAATTAGCGAGATTTAATTTAAAATTAGGTCCTTTATAAAATTCTCTCTTATACGTTTAAAGATACATTTTTCATTTATGTTAATGTAAAAATTAATAATTTTGTACCAAAAGAACCTTAGAAAACTTACCTAACCTTATTATAACAAGCGCAATTTAATTTAGCCTAAGCCAACTAAATATATTTTAGATAAGTTTACAATAATTTAATTTAATTTTAACAGAATGGTTCAGAATGATTTTTTAGAAATTATTGCATACACAAATTTTCGCTTGCTATTTAAGCCAAATTCGGCACGACATATAAATATTAATACACTCACACACACATATTGAGCCACCCTTATATACTACACTTTCTTTAGTTTCTAGAATAAATTGTCATTACAACTTATTTTTTTCCTTTGGGATGCGACTTAACCCATGATTATGAAATCATTACACTAACCCATATTAGTACAGTAGAGTGGAAAGCCAGCATTTTTTTTTTCAACAAGTCGGTCGTCTCCCACCGAGGCAGGGTGACCCAAAAAGAAAGAAAATCCCCAAGAAGAAAATATTTTCATCATTTAACACTTTCACTTCATTCATACATAATCACTGCCTTTCAGAGGAGCTCAGATACGACAGTTTAGGAGTCCTTCCAAACTGCCAATATCCCAAACCCCTCCTTTAAAGTGCTGGCATTGTACTTCCCATTTCCAGGACTCAAGTTCGGCTAACCGGTTTACCTGAATCCCTTCACTAATTATTACCTTGCTTACACTCCAACAGCTCGTCAGGTCCCAAAAACCATTCGTCTCCATTCACTCCAATCTAACACGCTCACACACACTTGCTGGAATTCCAAGCCCCTCGCCCACAAAACCTCCTTTACCCCCTCCCTCCAACCTTTTCGAGGACGACCCCTACCCCTCCTTCCTTACCCTGAGATTTATACGCGCTCCATGTCATTCTATAATTACTAAAAAGAAAGTCCGCATATTGTGTCTTATTTATATATTGTCTGTATATTCTACCAACATAATTCTATAATGAAAGTTTGTGGGAAGTGGGTATGTTGTTGTGGGAAGTGGGTATGTTGCTGTGGGAAGTGGCTATGTTGCTGTGGGAAGTGGCTATGTTGCTGTGGGAAGTCACAATGTTGCGTCCTATATACTGAGTGAAAACAATTTTAGAAATACTTCTTTGCAACACTCTCAAGTTTCTTGACATCTTGTGTAAGAATATTCATGTTGGTGTCCAACGGCAGCATTTTACTTTGATAAATATTTTTGCAAGTTTGGGCTCGAAATTTCTTCCAAAGAATATGATAATCTTATTGTATTTGTTGTTCACACCAAGACATTGCTTAGTGTAGTGTAGGTCATTGTTTTTATCTATTCAAATACTTATAACTATTCATCATCCATGATAATAAACAAATTAACGTTTTAATTATCTGATAGATGGCTCTAGTTAAATTTTAGATTATTGAAGTGTCCAACAATAACTGGACACTTCAATGAACTTTCTCCATTACAAGCTTCTGTTATGTTCCTGACTGTCATGTTCCTGACTGTCATGTTCCTGACTGTCTGCAAAGTTTGTAGATGACTCAGAATTTAATCCTTTTTTTCCATTATGTTGATGAATTCTTCTGATGCCAATGGCCAGTTTATTAGCATCCACATCATCCTCGTTAATAGTGATTTCATTTTTTCTTCTCTATATGAATAATTTCAATTAGTTATCCTTAATAAACAAATTGTTTGCAGGAACTACCAGTTCAGATAGAATGTGGTACTGGCTTTGTTAGTCAATATTTTAATAATAAATCTGCTGAAAGAGTAACTCAGGATGGAGGGATAACGTAACTCATTCCTGCTGTGAATCTGTCAGCCTCGACCTCCTTTGTCACCACGGCTTCTTCCTTCACTCTTCATTACTTGTATCCTCCATACCTTCCCTTCCTCCACTAGTTATGTATTTGTAATTCCTATATCACTGAGATGTTAACCAGTATCTTAAAATTTCAACAAACCTCTGCTACTGCTAAAATTACACTATATAACACAATTTTATTTTCAAACTCCTTTTATTGCAAAACAATAGAAAATACCCGTTATTCCTTTTAAAAACATATAATAAAATATATAATATTTACATAAATAAAATAAAATTTAAACAAATTTTATTTTAAACTTTCTGAAACATTTATAAAGTTTAAAATGAGCAGTTTTTCTAGATTTGCGAGCAGCAACAAATCACTTTCCCGTTTAAGCCCCCAAATGTTGTCTGCCATCATGTTTTCATTATAAGATCCTGATATCTGTGTTCAAAGTCCATTATATCTTGGTGGAAGCGCTGCCCTTGCTCCTCTCAATATGCTTCCATATTCTCATTTGAATTGTCAAGATGAGCATCAAGGATATGGACCTTAAGGGACATCCTACAGCCCATCTGACCATAGGTTCATACCAAGGTCTCAACAAGTTCCACATAATTGTCATCCTTGTTGTTGCCTTGAAATCTCCAATAACCTCCCAGCCATACTTATCATAGTTCAAAGCTTCCAGTAGAAGTTTGACACTGTTGTAGTCCTCCTTAAGATGCACTGAATGAGCCAAGGGAAGAGATGGATACTTGTTCCCATTGTGCAGAAGTACAGCTTTTAGGCTTCTGGAGGAGCTGTTAATGAAGTCTCCACTCATCTGGATTGCATGCAATTCCAATTGCATCAAACAGGCCTGATACATCATTACAGTAGCACAACCTGTCTTCATTAGTGAAGAAGCTTGAGAAATGTTGATGACACTATCATCCACCAAGTCCCACTCCTTGAGCCTTGATATCAAAAGCTCAGCATTTGACTTTGTCAAACCAAGATCTCTGATAATGTCACTGAGTTCTGTTTGGTTTGGGTAGTAAGGATTCCTCCCAACAGATGCATCTGTTCACTGTGCTCTTCATTTTCTGATTTGCTGCTTTCTTCTTCTGACGGATGATCTCTTTCTGGAGGTGAAGATACAGGAAGATCAGCACTGTGTGGTACTGCTGCAATAGAAGAGGGAAGTCTGGATAAGAAATGGCAGGTGCATTTTTCCCAGTTCGGTGTTTGGCAGAATCCACCAGGCAGAAGCAGCAGTTGGTTGAGTGATCAGTGGGTTCACGCAATATTCTAGGAACAGCAAACTTCAAGGCTCTTTTTTCTCCTCTATACCATAATGTAAAAGAACAAAATAATTAGTTTCTGTTATATTTCATTTAAAAAATGTTCCCATTCAAAATTTTACCCTTCATACAACTAATGACTTTCTTACCTTCCAATGTTTTCTTACAATGTTCACAAGCAACATGAGGTGCCCAGGTCTTGTCTGGGTCCCCACCTGGCATGCCAAAATATGCTTTGTAAGCTTTCCACATTTTTTTTAGATGTTTTTTACAGAGAACTTCTTTCTTCTTGTCTTAATTAATTGACCACATATGTAGCAGAATGCATCTGGAGAATGATTGCAGCCTTTTTGATGCCATCTCACTTCTGATGTGTCTTCTCAGGTAACCAGAGCTGAACTGAATGCTGGTTTGTGAGTCCCTGTTCTTACATTTGTCAAGCAAATATGTAAGTAATACCTGGGATTGTGTGTGTGTTTTTTATGTATGCAAGTTTTACATCAGTCTTTCTTGAAAGTGTTCCACAAGTGTCCTGACCACAAAAACAAAGTTCTGGGATCAAATTTGCTTTTTTAAATTTTGTTCAGTCATAAAGAATTGAGAAATGATGCTTATTTCCCAGGAACACCACAAAAGTGAAATTTTGTTACAATGTGTTATCACTGAGGACTTTTAAAATGTACTCTGTAATCTGACTTACATATGCCGTGTAATCTCTATTCAGTCCAGTTATCTAAATAAGTGTAAAGTTATTAACATTGTAATACAGTTAACTCTTTTTTTCTTCTTGTTTTTCTTAATTAAGGCAATGTATTTTCCAAAATCATCCTTTGTCCTTCCTCTCACTATTATTTGTTCCTAAACGTGTCCCCACATATCCCCACATCAAATAACATCAATCACTCCAGGAAATCATAAAGTTCTGCGTCTCTTAATTTTAAGTATTTTTTTCTGTTGTTTAATATCACTGCCTCCCAACTCTAGTTTGTCCAGCACAGCGAATTTTCTGTTGGTCACCATTTTATTAGCAGTTGGTGTCACGCTGGGCTTGGTGCCATTCCTTACTTCTTGGAATGTATTAGTCGTTGTAGTCGAGGTTTGCCAGATTTCTGTTCATCAAGTATTGTCTGGGGACGAAAGAGGACACAGCCATGGAAGGAAAATGGTCACCCTCTACTGTGTTTGCTTACATAAATCGTCCATCATTATTTACTAGAGGAAGCATCTGCACTGATAACATCTGCGATGTGACAAAAAAGACACAAAATTCTATTTCCTACCAGGAAGGAACTGAAAAATAAAGTCGCTGAAAGGATAGTCTCGGTGGAGACACCACGATCACGCAGACGTATAATACCAGCTGACTTGATTCATCTTATACGTAACACACGAACCGCTACCTAAAGTCTTTTACCAACAGTCCTGCCAACACTCTAATTCCAACAGTAACCTACCAGACGTTTTTTACCAATAGTCTTTTGGTAACAATCCTTCCAGTAGCATTCAGCATAAGCATTCAGTCTTATACACTTGAATCCTATCAACAGAATCCTAAGAAAGGATTTTTGCTCGTAAGTCTTCCATCAGGTATTTACCAAACAGGTTACATACAGTGTTATTAACTCTGGTGTAGCAGACAGACTTTATACACATCACAACACAATGTTGTGATGTGTATAAAGCAGAGAGCAACTTTCATCTGTTAAACAACTTTCATTCAATATTCCACTTCTACAATTGTGTCTTTTTAGTACGTACCAGCTTTGTGCTATATATCTCTGTTATAGTGCACTACAACATTCAGCAGTGCATTCATACATCACAGTACATAACAACAGTAGGGGGCACAGTAGCACACAGTCGTACTGGCCAGGTTGTGGCAGCCACCACCAAAATTCTTATTGTCAAGAGATCGAATCATCTAAGTTGACAGTTTTTATTTTCATCCCCGAGAGTTTTTGTTTTGTATCTGTGATGGTGAATGTTTTTGACGTCATTAATGAAGAGGTGAGAGAAGTGTTTGTGTGAAAACTGACTTATTTAATACTAATTAATTCTACTTAAACAAAATGTATGTTAAAATGATTTATAAGAGTATCTTCGTCTTAACCACAAGTTAACAATGCCTAACATTTCACTAAGTCATACATAATAATACGTACACATGACACTCATCCATACACAATACACATGACACTCATACACAATACGTAAACATTATACTCATTCACACATAATAACATGTACACATGACATTCATCAACACACAACAACATGTGCACATGACACCTTTACACAATAACACGTAAGCATTACATATATTCATACATAATAACACGTACACATGACACACAGTCCTCCACAAGTGTCACAAACGTGTCCCATCTTTATATATTCATATGTTTCACAAAGAATGTCGTCAAAATACTGTAAACCAATATTCTTTATCTAATATATTTTTAATATTGAAGAACATAAATATTTCCTTATTTTTTTAACATTGCCTCTACTACATTGTTTAATTTTAACCACCATGTGTGCCAGTACAGGTATGTCTATGACAATGTGTACACATTTATGTGTGTGTTTGGAGTGAGATGTGTGTGCGTGTGTATGTGTGACCTCATACATGTTAGAGTGAGAGGAGAGAATTGTGTACATTGTTGTTTTTATGTGTATGTATTTGTAATACCTGGGATTGTGTGTGTGTTTTTTATGTATGCAAGTTTATGTGTAATGGTGTATGCGTAAGATGCGTGTGCTGAAATGTATAAATGTACGTGAAAATATTTGTATGTGTGTATGTTTGTGCGCTTGTTAGTCTTTAAGAGTCAAATACTAAAGATGAAAAAAAAAAAAAATATATAAACAGTGTAATATTTAATACAAATTTGATGGAGGTGAACAAGTTCATCAACAATTGGACAATCATCTACATAAAGTAAAACACTCATAAATACTTTTAAACTGCTAAATAAGCAAAACAAAACTCGTACTGAGTATAAATTCATAGTGTAATATAAAAGGATTTCCAAAATTATTCTTAATTAGCCTCTCCTGGGTGGGTGAGGTGTGTGGCAGGTTGGTCTGGTCTAGCTGGTGTACGGTCGTGGCTGTCTTGGTGGGTGTAATTACTGGACGCAGTTTTCTGTGTGTCACCTCCAGTAATTCCACCCACCTGGACAGTCTCTACCGTAGACCAGCTAGACAAGACCAAGTTTCCACCCAGCAAGGTCACTGGGGGTGGCAACCGCTGACTCTGGGGAAGTGGGGAAGGGAGTCCATCTGAGGTGACACAAGTGGACTCCTGGAGACACTGATCCGGGGAAGGCACCGCTGACTCTGGGAGTGGGAAGGGAGTCCACTTAGGTGACAAGTGGATTCCTGGAGACACTGATTCGGGAAAGGCACCGCCGACCTTAGGTAAGTGGGGAAGGGGATACATCCGGGAGCGAACGGATGGATTCCTGGATACATGAACTTGGGGAAGGTTGTTGTTGAGGCTGACCTTGGGTAAGTGGGAAAGGGGAGACATCCGGGAGTGAACGGGTGGATTCCTGGATACATGAACCTGGGGAAGGCATGAATACTAGCAGTTGAGGCTGACCTTGGGTAAGTGGGGAAGGGGAAAAATCCGGCAATAGACGGATTGATTCCTGGATACATGAACCTGGGGAAGGCATGAATACCGCTGACCTTGGGGAAGTGGGGAATTGAGTCCACTTGAGGTGACACAAGTGGACTCCTGGAGACACTAATCCGGGGAAGGCACCGCCGACCTTAGGTAAGTGGGGAAGGGGAGACATCCGGGAGCGAACATGAACTTGGGGAAGGTTGTTGTGTTGAGGCTGACCTTGGGTAAGTGGGGAAGGGGATACATCCGGGAGCGAACGGATGGATTCTGAGGCTGACCTTTGGGAAATGAGGAAGGGGAGACATCCGGAGGCGGACGGATGGATTCCTGGATACATGAACCTGGGGAAGGCTGAGGCTGGAAGGCAGAGGTGAGAACACAGAGAGGCGAGGCTGACCTTAGGAAAGTGAGGAAGGGGAGACATCCGGGGGCCCACGGATGAATTCCTAGACACATGAATCTGGGGAAGGCGAGGGGGGGGGCGGACCTTAAAGACGAACCACTGGCCTCCACGTGGCAAGGTCTGGTAACTCAGAGATAACTCTGAGGCTGACAGTGGTCGCAAATAATAATTAATTATTTATAATTATTAATTTTTAATCTGGATTAAACATAACACACACAACACACACAACAAAAAGGAGGGGCCTCAGCGAAGAGGCGGCTTCAGGAGCTGTGATTCGACCCTTGCAACCAAAAATAAGTGAAAGTCATTACACGTTATACGTTCTCTAGATACTTTAGTATTAAGAACTGCTTCCCAACTGTGTCATTCACTGTGGTTACAATATCTTTAACACATTCAAAAGCATAATTATGTATTCTTTCAATAAATATATGTTGCAGTATTTAAAAGACCTTCATATTGAAAAATCATTGACCATCACAAACATAAAACTCTCCAAAAAATTACCAATTCGGGAAACCTGATTTAGTGACAAAAATAATTTTATCAGAGCATCTTAGAGCCTGACCGACACGTCTCCTTGGGGGGGAAGAGGAGCATTTTTCGATATATAAAAAAATTAAAATTGAAAAATTATGGAAAAATGTTTTTTCTTACCAAAAAATAGTGCATCATTCTGGCAACAAGTTGATGCAATCTGCTTATTTCTATCATATTTCTAAGTATGTTTATACTAAAAAGTTTTTTTTTTTATTGTGTCAGCAAAAAGACGTCTTGCTGATTAGTCATTTTTTTGTTACCCCTAAAATTGCGTTTTTTATGATTGTTTCATTTTAAATACACTACATGGCAACCTCTGTGAGGAGTGGTGTGTGTGTGAGCTCCGGCAGACACCTCTCAGTGGCCTTACAGCCGTCGATAAGGATGGTGGGATGTACTGCTCTGAAAAGGTGGCGAACCACTTTCCTAAGCTTTGTAAGTGCCAATATCTCAGGAGTAAGTTATTGACATTGTAATCCGGTTTATGCAAAGAGTATTTACCATAGCATCATGATTCTTTCGCAGGGTTATAGAGGAATGATGGTTCTATCGAACTAGAGAGCGATTTTGCGATATGTTTTACGGTTTCTTGATAGTGATTTTTCTTTTCCCCCCCAAAAAAAAACGTATTTCAATAATTCGTATAATGCAATCTATTGACAGGAAGCTCAAACCGCTCTGCCATCCTATAGCCTAACTCCTAACTCTTCCTCTTTCATCTGATCTAAATTAGAACATTGTATGTCGTACCAATTTTGTAGAAACGGGATTGCCATAAGCTCTATCAAATAGGGCATTTTATTTTTTTTCTATATAACTCTAAGGTAAAACGTCACAAAAAACTCAGTATCTATGTTTCAAATGCTGCTTAATTCAAAGAGAATATTCCCAATGAAATATTTGCATAATAAAAAAAAAGGTCAAAAATGCTCCCCCTAATGTCTCAGGTGAACTTCCATTAATGAATATAATCTATTGTATAAAGTAGTTTAGATTTATAATGGAGCATCGAAAACCGGGCCAACCTTAATGATTAAACAGCAAAAGAATCAATGAAAAAAAATGAGTGTAGAAAATATTTATCTTCAAATAGATTACTAAAGGAATTGAGTGAACTCCAGGAGGAAGTTGTAAGTGTAATAACTACTGTCAACTTTAACACTAATTATCAAGCATAACAATTACGAAATGTTAATCAACCCTTATAAAACTTATGCGAAATATAAATAATATAATAAGAAATGGTAATAAGAGTATTATTATATAAATAATTATTAAAAAATCATACAAATAACAAGTATAATGTTTACTGAATATATTTTATATTTAATATATGAAATATATTTATGCATTTCAGATT
This sequence comes from Cherax destructor, assembly GCA_009830355.1. Taxonomy (NCBI): domain Eukaryota; kingdom Metazoa; phylum Arthropoda; class Malacostraca; order Decapoda; family Parastacidae; genus Cherax; species Cherax destructor. The sequence continues at coordinate 12,140 of WNWK01026593.1, read as the reverse complement.
AATATGACTATATTAATATAATCTGTTTTTCTCAGTTTGATATTATTGCTGAAGTTAATTACAAAAAAAAAAATTGAAACGCAAAATCAAAACACAACGTAATATATGTGTGTGACCTGCTTGTGTCTCCTTACAAAGCTGTGCTTGTTGTAGACAAACACTTGAAAACTGTGCTTGTTGTAGACAAACACTGAAAACTGTGTTTGTAGACAAACCCTGAAAGCTGTGCTTGTAGACAAACACTGAAGCTGTGCTTTGTAGAAAACACTGAAAGCTGTGCTGTTGAGACAAACACCTGAAAGCTGTTTGTTGTAGACAAACACTGAAAGCTGTGCTGTTGTAGACAAACACCTGAAAGCTGTGCTTGTTGTAGACAAACACCTGAAAGCTGTGCTTGTTGTAGACAAACACCTGAAAGCTGTGCTTGTTGTAGACAAACACCTGAAAGCTGTGCTTTTTGTAGACAAACACCTGAAAGCTGTGCTTGTAGACAAACACCTGAAAGCTGTGCTTGTAGACAAACACCTGAAAGCTGTGCTTGTAGACAAACACCTGAAAGCTGTGCTTGTAGACAAACACCTGAAAGCTGTGCTTGTTGTAGACAAACACCTGAAAGCTGTGCTTGTTGTAGACAAACACCTGAAAGCTGTGCTGTTGAGACAAACACCTGGTGACAACTCGCTAGACAATACCATGTGCACTAGACACAAGCACCATGAAAGCTGCGTCTGTGTACAAGACACAAGTACCATGGTGTACAACACACTAGCACAAGTACCATGATGTACAACACACTAGCACAAGTACCATGGTGTACAACATACTAGCACAAGTACCATGATTACAACACACTAGCACAAGTACCATGATGTACAAGACACAAGTACCATGGTGTACAACACACTAGCACAAGTACCATGATGTACAACACACTAGCACAAGTACCATGGTGTACAACACACTAGCACAAGTACCATGATGTACAACACACTAGCACAAGTACCATGGTGTACAACACACTAGCACAAGTACCATGGTGTACAACACACTAGCACAAGTACCATGGTGTACAACACACTAGCACAAGTACCATGATGTACAACACACTAGCACAAGTACCATGGTGTACAACACACTAGCACAAGTACCATGGTGTACAACACACTAGCACAAGTACCATGGTGTACAACACTAGCACAAGTACCATGATGTACAACACTAGCACAAGTACCATGGTGTACAACACACTAGCACAAGTACCATGATGTACAACACTAGCACAAGTACCATGGTGTCATACACAGCACAAGTACCATGGTGTACAACATCTAGCACAAGTACCATGGTGTACAACACCTAGCACAAGTACCATGCTGTACAACTCACTAGCACAAGTACCATGGTGTACAACACACTAGCACAAGTACCATGGTGTACAACACACTAGCACAAGTACCATGGTGTACAACACACTAGCACAAGTACCATGGTGTACAACACACTAGCACAAGTACCATGATTACAACACACTAGCACAAGTACCATGGTGTACAACACACTAGCACAAGTACCATGATGTACAACACTAGCACAAGTACCATGGTGTACAACACACTAGCACAAGTACCATGGTGTACAACACACTAGCACAAGTACCATGGTGTACAACATACTACAAAGTACCATGGTGTACAACACACTAGCACAAGTACCATGGTGTACAACACACTAGCACAAGTACCATGATGTACAACACACTAGCACAAGTACCATGGTGTACAACACACTAGCACAAGTACCATGATGTACAACACACTAGCACAAGTACCATGGTGTACAACATACTAGCACAAGTACCATGATTACAACACACTAGCACAAGTACCATGATGTACAACACACTAGCACAAGTACCATGATGTACAACACTAGCACAAGTACCATGGTGTACAACACACTAGCACAAGTACCATGGTGTACAACATACTAGCACAAGTACCATGGTGTACAACATACTAGCACAAGTACCATGGTGTACAACACACTAGCACAAGTACCATGATGTACAACACACTAGCACAAGTACCATGGTGTACAACACACTAGCACAAGTACCATGATGTACAACACACTAGCACAAGTACCATGGTGTACAACATACTAGCAGAAGTACCATGGTGTACAACACACTAGCACAAGTACCATGATGTACAACACACTTGCACAAGTACCATGGTGTACAACACACTAGCACAAGTACCATGGTGTACAACTCGCTAGGACAAGCATCATGGTGTACACTACACATAGTTCACACAGTCATGTGTATGTAGGTAACGTCTAACAAAGACGGTCTACACAACACAGTGTTGTTACAAACAATCACACACAAACAACATACAACTTTAGCACAGACTTCAGTTAGCAAAGTTGGGTAAATGTTAATTATATTTAACATTTAGTAACCCTCTTCCTCAGACTGAGTTCTAACAGTAAACAAACATAAAACACCAATAAAGTACAGACGTATATTACAAGATGCTTTATTATTGTATAAATTTTCTTTTAATGGAACTACCTTCATGTTGGTGAAGGATTAAATGTCTGATATTTCCCAGGCGATCTGTGACCCTTACCAGTTTAATTAACACATTCCTGTACAATAATTAAAAATCCATAAAAATTATTATCATCTATGTGGATATTGTTAAATGTTCAACACTAAATTGTAAAATTAAGTCACTAGAAGATAAATATAATGTACCTTAGTCGAATGAAAAGAAGAAAAAAAAGACTCCGTCGGGAGTCGAACCCGAGTCTGGCGATTTAGTCTAGGCAGCTGTGCTGACCACTGCACCACAGAGTCGTGCTAACCACTGCACCACACAGCCGTGCTGACCACTGCACCACACAGCCGTGCTGACCACTGCACCACAGAGTCGTGCTGACCACTGCACCACAAGTCGTGCTGACCACTGCACCACACAGCCGTGCTGACCACTGCCACACAGCCGTGCTGACCACTGCACCACAGCCGTGCTGACCACTGCACCACGGCTACACTGCACCACAAGCGTGCTGACCACTGCACCACACAGCCGTGCTGACCACTGCACCACACAGCCGTGCTGACCACTGCACCACACAGCCGTGCTGACCACTGCACCACACAGCCGTGCTGACCACTGCACCACACAGCCGTGCTGACCACTGCACCACAAGCCGTGCTGACACTGCACCAGAGCGTGCGACCACTGCACAAGTCGTGCTGACCACTGCACCACACAGTCCGTGCTGACCACTGCACACACAGTCGTGCTGACCACTGCACCACAGAGTCGTGCTGACCACTGCACCACACAGCCGTGCAGACCACTGCACCACACAGCCGTGCTGACCACTGCACCACACAGCCGTGCTGACCACTGCACCACACAGCCGTGCTGACAACTGCACCACAGAGTCGTGCTGACCACTGCACCACACAGCCGTGCTGACCACTGCACCACACAGCCGTGCTGACCACTGCACCACAGAGTCGTGCTGACCACTGCACCACACAGCCGTGCTGACAACTGCACCACACAGCCGTGCTGACCACTGCACCACAGAGTCGTGCTGACCACTGTACCACAGAGTCGTGCTGACCACTATACCACTGAGTCGTGCTGACCAAGGCAAAACACAGTCGTGCTGACCACTGCACCACACAGCCTTGCTGACCACTGCACCACACAGCCGTGCTGACCACTGCACCACTGAGTCGTGCTGACCACTGCACCACTGAGTCGTGCTGACCACTGCACCACACAGCCGTGCTGACCACTGCACCACAGCCGTGCTGACCACTGCACCACAGAGTCGTGCTGACCACTGCACTACAAAGTCGTGCTGACCACTGCACCACACAGCCTTGCTGACCACTGCACCACACAACCGTGCTGACCACTGCACCACACAACCGTGCTGACCCCTGCACCACAGAGTCGTGCTGACCACTGCACCACACAGCCGTGCTGACCACTGCACCACACAGCCTTGCTGACCACTGCACCACACAGCCGTGCTGACCACTGCACCACACAGCCGTGCTGACCACTGCACCACAGAGTCGTGCTGACCACTGCACCACACAGTCGTGCTGACCACTGCACTACAAAGTCGTGCTGACCACTGCACCACACAGCCGTGCTGACCACTGCACTACAAAGTCGTGCTGACCACTGCACCACACAGCCGTGCTGACCACTGCACCACAGAGTCGTGCTGACCACTGTACCACACAGCCGTGCTGACCACTGCACCACACAGCCGTGCTGACCACTGCACTACAAAGTCGTGCTGACCACGGATGGGTCTATGAAGGATGAGGTGAATCATAGAATTGATGAGGGGAAAAGGGTGAGTGGAGCACTTCGACGTCTGTGGAGACAAAGAACTTTGTCCATGGAAGTAAAGAGGGGAATGTATGAGAGTATAGTTATACCAACACTCTTATATGGGTGTGAAGCATGGGTGATGAATGTTGCAATGAGGAGAAGGCTTTATAGGCTTTTTCCTACGCGCACTCAGAATCTGCAGCAGTGAGTTCCTTGAAGAAGAATGCTCCCTCATTGAACAAGTTTTTTCCAAACTTCACTATCCTCGTCACTTCATTAGAGACTGCAGACGACGGGCATTAAACATCTTCAACACACCCAGAGAAGACACTGCTGAGAAGAGATACATAGTCCTTCCCACCAACTCCATTTCCAAACACGTTTCCAAATTTTTTTCTAAGACCTCATTCCGAGTATCCACCTCCACATCCACCACCATCAAGGACATTACCAGTAACAGACAGGAAAAACTTCACTCCACGGCAGGGATATACACAATCCCTTGTAATGGCTGCAGCAAATTATACGTTGGCGAAACATCCAGAGACCTCCAAACACGCATTTCAGAACACCAGTACGCAGGCAGATCTGACGACTCAAGAAATGCCTGTGGTCAACACCGAAATTTACACAACCATTTAATCAACTACAGAAACGCAAGACTCATCGCCAGAGAAGACAACACGCAATACCGAAGAATCCTGGAATCATCACTTATCTGTATATCCAACAACTTCAACCAGAACAACGGCTTCTACAATATAGCTGAACCTATTGCCAAGAAACTTCTTCAACGCTATCCCACCTGGAACTCAAGAATGGAACACTGCAGGTCCTTTAAGTCACACAATGTTTTTAACTATCACACTACTTTTAAGATTGTCACATGCAGCTTTCTCCACCTGACCCAGCATTCTCCACCTGACTATACCCTATATATAGTCATGTTACTCATTTTCCAGGTAGATCTGTCTGTGACTCGATAAAGCCCACTGCGTGGGCGAAACGTTGTCAATAAAGGATCACATTATACTGCTTATGTGTTTATTTTTCCATTGTGTCGGTATTTTATACCATTTATTTCCAGGAGAAGGCTGGAGACAGTGGAGATGTCATGTCTGAGGTCAATGTGTGGTGTGAATATAATGCAGAGAATTCGGAGTTTGGAAATTAGGAGGAGGTGCGGGATTACCAAAACTATTATCCAGAGAGCTGAGGAGGGGTTGTTGAGGTGGTTCGGACATGTGGAGAGGATGGAACGAAACAGAATGACTTCGATAGCGTATAAATCTGTAGTGGAGGGAAGGCGGGGTAGGGGTCGCCCTAGGAAAGGTTGGAGGGAGGGGGTAAAAGAGGTTTTGTGTGCGAGGGGCTTGGATTTCCAGCAAGCATGCGTGAGCGTATTTGATAGGAGTGAATGGAGACAAATGGTTTTTAAAACTTGACGTGCTGTTGGAGTGTGAGCAAAGTAACATTTATGAAGGGATTCAGGGAAACCGGCAGGCCGGACTTGAGTCCTGGAGATGGGAAGTACAGTGTCTGCACTCTGAAGGAGGGGTGTTAATGTTGCAGTTTTATAACTGTAGTGTAAAGCACCCCTCTGGCAAGACAGTGATGGAGTGAATGATGATGATTTTTTTTTTTTTCGGGCCACCCTGCCTTGGTGGGAATCAGCCGATGTGTTAATAAAAAAATAATTAGTTGGATTAGGCTAAATTAAATTGCGCTTGTTATAATAAGGTTAGATAAGTTTTCTAAGGTTCTTCTGGTACAAAATTATTAATTTTTACATTGATATAAAGGATGTTAGGAAGCATTTCTTCAGCCACAGAGTAGTCAGGAAGTGGAATAGTCTAGAGAAAGATATAGTGGAGGCAGGAACCATACATAGTTTTAAGACAAGGTATGATAAAGCTCATGGAGCAGGGAGAGCAGAGACCCAGTAGCGGACAGCATAGAGGCGGGGCCAGGAGCTGAGTCTCGACCCCTGCAACCACAATTAGGTGAGTACAATTAGGTGAGGTGAGAACACACACACACACACACACACACACACACACACACACACACACACACACACACACACACACACACACACACACACACACACACACACACATATATATATATATATATATGCAAGACACCCACTTTGAAAAAATAGAGGAATTCCAAGCGCTTTCCGTGACTGCTCACATTATCAAGGAACTATAAAAGAAAACATGACAAGAAGGCTTATAAAGGGGCAAGACTACACCTCACAGTCACATCATACTAACAAAGACCACACCTCACAGTAGCGTGACTCTGTGAAGAGGACCTGAAACTCTTCCCAAGCATTAAGATTAGTCCAAATTATCATTAAATTCTTCCCAAATTTTATCAATTATAAATGAATCCAATTTATATAAACCAAAAGAAATATTCATATTATTTTCAAAACTGCTTTTAATGAAACATGATTCTATTATATTCCTCTCAACCATGGACTTGCTTGATACAACCTTCTCAGCATTTTGAAAATCAATTGGATGGTTAAAATCTTTCACATGAATAAATAGAGCATTAGAATCTTGTCCAGTTCTAATGCTATATTTATGTTGTTTTAATCTTAGTTCAAGACTTTTACCAGTTTGACCGTAATAAACTTTATCGCATATTTTACAAGGAATCTTATAGACACATACGACAGCATTTTGGGGGGAATTTTTTATCAAAAGTTTTTTTTACTGTATCAAGATTTTTAAATACAACTTTGACATTAAAATTCTTAAGAAAGGAAGGTATATCAACCAAGTTTTCATGGTAAGGGAGAACCAACATATTTTTAGTTGAATAAGGTTGGTTGTCCCTTTTTGGACTGTAAAAAGTATTTCTAGCTATTTTAAAAGATTTATCAGTTATGTTTCATGGGTATTTTAAACCATTAGCTATTTCATAAATTTTAGAGATTTCTTCATCTATGAATTCTGGACTACAAATACGTAAAGCTCTCAAAAACATTTAAGAGAAAACCGACACTTTAACTCTATCTTGATGTGAAGAGTAATAGTGTACATAGGAACAATTATTTGTAGGTTTTCTGTAAATTGTAAATTTAAAATCAATGTTACCCTTAATAATAAAAACATCTAGGAAGGGCAATGAGTTATTTACTTCGAATTCAACAGTAAAATTTATAGAATGAGCTAAGCTATTTAATTTAACAAGGAAATGGTTCATGTCTACATTCTTAGGCATAAGGCACAAAATATCATCAACATATCTATACCAGTTAGCTCTATTGGGAAGGATAGTGTTAAGCAATCTTGTTTCGAAAAATTCCATATATAAGTTACTAAGAACAGGTGAAAGAGGATTGCCCATTGCCATACCAAACTTCTGTGTGTAAAACTCATCATTAAATACAAATTTTGCATCAACAATACAAAGTTTAATACGTTTAATGATAGTAGGAACTGGCAATGGTAAATCATAATTAACCAGTTCTTCAGATAAGAAACTTAGTAAATCATCAAAGAAAATTAGATAATTTAATTGAAAATAGTGATTGGACAAAGCACGCTAATAACAATTTTGTAATTAACTTATCAGATGAAATATTAGATAAAAATACAACTGCTGCTCTTGGTTTCGGTTTAAGTTTTGCAACTTCAAAAAAACTTAATAATGTTGAAATTGCAAAAGCCTTTTGTAATTTAGAAAAATCCTCTGATTTATCCGCTGATGAAATTAATATTAGTAAGGGGATGGTATATAGCTCAATGTTAAAACAAATATTCCCAATTGCCCTCAAAGATTTTTTAAGTCTTATGATTCACTTTTGAATAATAAAAATTTGCGTCTTACTAAAGCAGATAAAATAAATGCAATTGTAATTATGAAAGAAACCGATTACCAAGATAAAATGAATAACCTCCTAGATGATTTTGAAACCTATTCTAAACTTAGAAAGAATCCCTTAGAAACTGTTAACAGCAATTTCAATAAAACAATAAAACATCTATTGAAGGGCAAAGATGAATTAATTGAAAAAATTTACTTCTACTAATCCATCTTTACCTTATATGTATGGATTAATAAAAACACACAAACCTGGTAATCCTGTTAGACCAATTATTAGCTCTATAGGTTCAGTTTCTTATAAACTTTCTAAATGGCTTGTTGATATTTTGAGCCCAATTGTTGGAAAAATTTCTAATTTTAATGTTAAAAACAACTTAGATTTAGTTGATAAATTAAGCACCTTGACTGATTTAAATGATTTCAATATGGTTAGTTTTGATGTTACCTCTTGTTTACAAAAGTTCCAGTTGATGATTTACTAAGTTTCTTATCTGAAGAACTGGTTAATTATGATTTACCATTGCCAGTTCCTACTATCATTAAACTTATTAAACTTTGTATTGTTGATGCAAAATTTGTATTTAATGATGAGTTTTACACACAGAAGTTTGGTATGGCAATGGGCAATCCTCTTTCACCTGTTCTTAGTAACTTATATATGGAATTTTTCGAAACAAGATTGCTTAACACTATCCTTCCCAATAGAGCTAAGTGGTATAGATATGTTGATGATATTTTGTGCCTTATGCCTAAGAATGTAGACATAAACCATTTCCTTGTTAAATTAAATAGCTTAGCTCATTCTATAAATTTTACTGTTGAATTCGAAGTAAATAACTCATTGCCCTTCCTAGATGTTTTTATTATTAAGGGTAACATTGATTTTAAATTTAAAATTTACAGAAAACCTACAAATAATTGTTCTATGTACACTATTACTCTTCACATCAAGATAGAGTTAAAGTGTCGGTTTTTTCTTCAATGTTTTTGAGAGCTTTACGTATTTGTAGTCCAGAGTTCATAGATGAAGAAATCTCTAAAATTTATGAAATAGCTAATGATTTAAAATACCCTAGAAACATAATTGATATATCTTTTAAAATAGCTAGGAATACTTTTTACATCCCAAAGGGACAACCAACCTTATTTAACCAAAATATGTTGGTTCTCCCTTACCATGAAAACTTGGTTGATATGCCTTCCTTTCTTAAGAATTTTAATATCAAAGTTGTATTTAAAAATCTTGATACAGTAAAAGACTTTTGATAAAAATTCCCCCAAAATGCTGACGGATGTGTCTATAAGATTCCCTGTAAAATATGCGATAAAGTTTATTATGGTCAAACTGGTAAAAGTCTTGAACTAAGATTAAAACAACATAAATATAGCATTAGAACTGGACAAGATTCTAATGCTCTATTTATTCATGTGAGAGATTTTAACCATCCAATTGATTTTCAAAATGCTGAGAAGGTTGTATCAAGCAAGTCCATGGTTGAGAGGAATATAATAGAATCATGTTTCATTAAAAGCAGTTTTGAAAATAATATGAATATTTCTTTTGGTTTATTTAAATTGGATTCTTTTATAATTAATAAAATTTGGGAAGAATTTAAAGATAAATTGGACTAATCTTAATTCTTGGGAAGAGTTGCAGGTCCTTTCTTGTTTTCCTCTTCACAGAGTCGTGCGATGTTACGCCACTGTGAGGTGTAGTCTTTGTTAGTGTGATGTGACTGTGAGGTGTAGTCTTGCCCATTATATAAGTCCTCTTGTCATGTTTCCTTTTATAGTTCCTTGATAATGTGAGCAGTCACGAAAGCGCTTGGAATTCCTCTATTTTTTCATAGTGTTTGTCTTGCATATTTTGATATCACCTGATTACTGTGATCTTTTGCTATATATATATATATATATATATATATATATATATATATATATATATATATATATATATATATATATATATATATATATATATATATATATATATATTTTTCATAAAAATATATAGGGAGGTACCACCTCTAGAACTTGTTTATTTCCTCTAATCTCCATGGGGAAGTAGAACAGAATTCTTCCTCCGTAAGCCATGTGTGTCGTAAGAGGCCACTAAAATGCTAATGGCATATGGCTGAATATGTTCAGCGATGCCCTGAGCCCAGGATCATTGACACTGACTTTCCCCGTCCATGGGCCCAGTCAGGACTCCACAGGCATTGAAATTCTAACTCATGAAGATCTCATCATAGATTGTGTTAATCCTTAGCCAAAAACAAATTTGGGAACTAATACTTGTTTACCATCATGGATGCAGCGACTCAATATCCCGAGGCTATTCCTATGAGGAAAATTAATGCCCGTGCTATTGTGAGAACATTAATGAGATTTTTTTCCCAGGTTGGATTACCACGAGAGATCCAGTCTGATCAAGGATCCAACTTCATCTCTAAGATCTTTCGTGAGACACTATCTCATCAAGGAATAAAGTCCATACTCTCCACCAGTTATCTACAGTCACAAGGTGCTCTAAAGATTCCATCGGACTTTGAAGTCCATGATGAGGGCATATTGTGAACACTTCTCCAGAGACTGGGATGAAGGTATTCCTTTTCCTCTGTTCGCTATCAAGGAAAGTGAACAGGAAAGCCTCGGGTTTAGCCCGTTTGAATCGATATTCGGACACCAGGTACGTGGTCCTCTCACTGTATTGAGGGACGTCTGGATGGGAAAATCAAGTCCATCACTGAGTAAATCTCCTTCGTTAATACAGAAGCATTTGAAGGCTGCTAGAGACCTGGTGTCAAGAAACCTTGTTACAGCCCAGGCTAAAATGAAGCAATGGTATGATCAACATACGGTCTCTCGTTCATTATATCAGGAGACAAGGTAATGGCTCAAAGATGTTCGTACCAGGTCATACTTTACAAGCTCTACGATGGCCCCTGGAAATAGTGAAAAAAAAACTGTGATGTAAATTATTTAGTACTCACTCCGGGAAAGAGGAAGTTAGAGCATGTGTACCATGTGAGTCAACTCAAGGCCTACTACTCTAGTCTCTTACCAACTGCATCTGTACTTCCTAAGACAAAAGGAAGAACACGTCTCTGGGGTATAGAGGTGCGCTTAGAAAATTCTGCGACACTACAATCGTTTGACCATTTCCTTAGTAACCTGGATCTGGATAAGGCTGCTAATATTAAACATTTGATTTTGGAATACCCTTGTTTGTTCAGCGATGTTCCTAAACGCTGTACTCTGGGTGTTCACAACGTTGATGTACAAGGTGCCTCACCAATTAAGCAATCGCCCTATAGAATGAGCCCAACGAAGCATAAAACCCTCAGAAAAGAAGTTGACTTTTTGTTATCGCAAGGACTAATTGTGAGAATAAAAGTCCGTGGGCATCTCCTTGTATTTTAGTACCTAAACCAGACGGTACTTTTAGGATGTGCATAGATGGATATCCCTTACCACGCATTGACGACCTTATTGATCGTGTCTCAGAGCCCAGTATGTCAGCCGTTCAGATCTCTTGCGGGGATATTATCAAGTCTCCCTTACGGAGCGTGCTCAGGAAATATCTGCCTTCACCGTTCATGATGGGTTCTTTAACTATCTTGTCACTCCATTCGGTTTATGTAACGCTGCTTCGACTTTCCAACGTCTGATGAATGAACTGACACACAACGTAGATGGAGTTGAAGCCTACCTTGACGACTTAGTCGAGTATAGTGACAAGTGGGAGCAACACTTGACACGTCTAAGAGCATTGTTTGAAAAATTGGTCCTCTATAACTTAACTGTTAACTTAGCTAAATGTAGCTTTGGACAAGCTGAGATTACCTATCTCGGGTTTTGTATAGTCAAGGAAAGGTCGCTCCCACTGACGCAAAGGTTCGTGCTATTTCCACA
>WNWK01026592.1:0-27198 GCA_009830355.1 Cherax destructor | reverse complement strand
GGAGAAGACTGTTTGGGTTTTGCTACTGGTGGTGCTGTTGAAGCCCGGTATTGTAGCCGAAGAAAATGGTGGGTGAGTGTTTAGTTAATAGGTGCAGAAGAAAAGAAACGAAGAACAATCAAACAACAATAAAAAAGAAGAAGGAGGAAAAAGGGAAAAAGGGGAAAAGAGAAGGAGGAAAGGAAAAGGAGAAAATAACAATTACAACAGCAATAAAGAAAGAGGAATGAGGGAGAAGGAGAGAAGAAAAAAAAACACAACAATAACAAAAGTAACAATAAAAACTTTAAAAAACAGCGGCAAAAAACAACAACAACAATAGCAGGACGAAGAAGAAAAGAATAAATATTAGATTTTCTTTAACTTTATTTGTGACTTTTTTAATTTACCCTTTAATGAACATGAATTACCTTTTTTTTTTGGTTTCCCCCCTTTTTTTTGTATATTCTTCAAAATTTAAGGAAACCCTAATCCCCTTTTCCCCCTTTTCCTCTCTCTCTCTCTCTCTCTCTCTTTTTCTTCTCTCTCTCTCTCTTTCTTTCTCTCTCTCCCCTCTCTCTCTCTCTCTCTCTCTCTCTCTCTCCCTCTCTCTCTCTCTCTCTCTCTCTCTCTCTTCCCGTTATCGGAACAGTTATATCCCAAAAACCCCAAGTGAGAATGAGTTCCGTCAAGGGTAACCTATGGCTTCCCGGCTCTGGGGAGGTTCATGTAGGCGAGAGGAAGTTAATCTGCATGTTGTACATCTCGAAGGGGCCATTAGTGACCGGCTTGCCACTATTCAGGTTTTGCATATGGTCCTTCGCTCCCCCGGTAAACAGGTGGGCTGAGCGGTCCTCCTGTTCCCCAGATCCACCTGGCAGCCCTGGGGACTGGACAGCCCTTGAATATTAGGTCCATTAACGGCTCTGGGCCAGTTTGTCGCTTGCCTCTGACGATCTACGAGAAAACTTGGAGATGAACCGGGGGTAAACATTGTTAATGTAAACAAACAGTTTGCTGAACCAGGATGTTATTATACACAAAACCCCTAAAAAAAAAAGAGAGGAGCTTACGACGACGTTTCGCTCGACGTGGATCATTTAAGTCACGGTATTGTGCCTTTTTTTTTATTCGGATGTTTTCCCTGGTAATTAAAATTGAGGGGTCTTTAAAAAAAAAAAACACACGAACCTTTCGGTTTGGGATCTTGATTAACCTAACCTTGATCACTCAGAAGTGATAAAAGGGCCCAAAAAACCCCAAATTTTTTTTTGTAAAAATATGGCCTAATGTTGACTCACGCGCCTTTTTAAACCAAAAGTTTATCTTGGAAAAAAATTTTTTTTTTTTTTTTTTACTGAAAGGACTATAAAAAAGCCAAAAAAAGGCCTTAAAAAAATTGAACCAGGAAGGAGGCCATGTTGCCCCTTTGGGGGTTTGCGTTGGGTTTTATTGAAAAATGACCGGAAAAAGTAAGGAAAAACGTGGAAAAACAAAAAATAAAAACATAAAAAAAAAAAAAAGGGAAAAAAAAACGAAAAAAAGGGGGGGAATTAAAACCAGAAAAAACCCAAAAATTTTTATTTTCCCCCAAAAAGGAACCTAAACCTTTTGGGTCATAAGCGCCCCCGGGAATGGGGATAGGTTAATTAGAGGAGGGTCAGGTCCAGTTCCTTGGTCAAGAGCCCCTACTAGCGTCAAAAAGGGCCCTCTTCAGAAGGGAAGGAAGATGGGGGGGAAAACAGGTAATGATAAACCCAATACAAAAAAAAAAAGGGAAAAACATTCGACAATTTAGTCTTGGGGAAAAATCACGAGAGAAAAAATGTAAAATTAAATTTGGAAAAAAAAAAAAACCCATCCATTAATACAAACATTTCAAAGAAAACAAAAGAACACTCAAAAAGCAAACAGGGGGGAAAAAATCTTCTTTGTTGTGGGAAACCCTTACTCATTGAAATGTTTGGTTGGTTTTTGGGGGTTTAAAAAATCGACTCCTCTAGGCCATTAAGGCTGCCCCTGACTTGTACACCACCAGACAAAAAAATTTAAAAACCCAAAAAAAAGGAAAAAAAACTCTCAGGTATATACATTGACAAACTTTTCAGATATATAATATATATATATATATATATATATATATATATATATATATATATATATATATAAAAAAAAATTTAAAAATTTAGAATTTTTTGGGAAAACTCTCATCCTCAGATAAGACAAAAATGTACTCGGGGAAAAACCGGGGTTTCCCCCCGAGCTTTTTAAAATATTTTCTCCCTACCACTCCCTTATATATTTTTGAGTGCTTTATTAATAGACAAATCATTGACGAAAACACAAACATGAACATGAATACATTGGTACACTATATTAAAGATTATGAATCTCCTCCAGCTCCTAAGAAGCCGGCGGAGCCCAGTATAGCATGCATTTTCCCTCTAGATGGCCTGCTGAGGCGCTGGAACTGAAAGTGGCTGCCCGGGCCCCTGGTGGTCTCAATAAGTCTGGAACCGAGTTCTTTAAGGGAAAGGTATTTTCCCATGATCCCAAGGTCTCTGATCCTACTGGGACAAACTGATATGTTGACTTTCCTGTCCCAATATTGTACTGGTGGTGATAATGTTATGTGGTTAATGACCCTCGTGTATGATAGGCTTTAAATTCCTTTGAGAACCCAATTTGAACCTGAATAGTCTGTCATTTATTTCCTGGACCAGAACACCTGCTGTTGATGGATCAGAGACTGGTACATCTGCTGGACCAGAGGTTGCAGGTATGGCTGAACCAGAGGCAGCTGCTGTGACTGGACCAGAGGCAGCTGCTGTGGGACTGGACCAGGGGCAACTGCTGTGACTGGACCAGGGCAGCTGCTGTGACTAGACCAGGGGCAGCTGCTGTGACTGGACCAGAGGCAGCTGCTGTGACTGAACTAGGGGCAGCTGCTGTGACTGGACCAGGGCAGCTGCTGTGACTGGACCAAGGGCAGCTGCGTGACTGGACCAGGGGCAGCTGCTGTGACTGGACCAGGGCAACTGCTTTGGCTGGACCAGGGCAGCTGCAGTGACTGGACCAGGAGCAGCTGCTGTGACTGAACCAGAGGCAGCTGCTGTGATTGAACCAGGGGAATCTGCTGTGACTGGACCAAGGGCAGTTGCAGCAGTGACTGACCAGGGATAGCTGCTGTGACTGGACCAGGGGCAGCTGCTGTGAGCTGGACCAGGGGCAACTGCTGTGACTGGACCAAGGGCAGTTGCAGTGACTGGACCAGGGACAGCTGCAGTTACTGGACCAGGGACAGCTGCTGTGACTAAACCAGGGGCAGCTGCTGTGACTGAACCAGGGAGCTGCTGTGACTGAACCAGGGGGAGCTGTGTGACTGGACCAGAGGCAGCTGCTGTGACTGGACCAGGGGCAGCTGCTATTGCTGAACCAGGGGCAGCTGCTGGGATTGGACCAAAAGCAGCTACTGTTGTTGGGACAGAGATTAGTAGACTACTGCACCAGAGGCAGCTGCTGGGATTGAACCAGAAGCAGCTGCTAGGATTGAACCAGAAGCGCTGCTGTTGTTGGGACAGAGACTGGTAGAGTTACTTCACTAAAGGCAGCTGGGATGACTGGACCAGAGGCAGCTGCTAGGATTGAACCAGAAGCAGCTGCTGTTGTTGGGACAGAGACTGGTAGAGCTACTTCATTAAAGGCAGCTGGGATGACTGGACCAGAGGCAGCTGCTAGGATTGAACCAGAAGCAGCTGCTGTTGTTGGGACAGAGACTGGTAGAGCTACTTCACTAAAGGCAGCTGGGATGACTGGACCAGGGCAGCTGCTGTGAGTGAGCCAGAAGGAACTGCTGGGGGCTAAACCAAGGCAACAATTGTGGCTGCAGCTGAAGGGCCTGCTGTGACTGGACCCAAAACGGCTCCTGTTTTATACCATCGCCAACTGACCGATTGTACCAGCGGCAGCTGGAGCAAGCAGAACCAGATGCAGTTGGAACGCATGGACCCGGAGGAGGTGGAACAACTGGACATGGACCAAGACCTGGACAGGGATCAGGACCTGGACTTGGACTAGGACCTGGACAGGGACCAGGACCTGGACAGGTTCCGAGTGCATGCGGAGGATATTACAGCAGCTGAGGTTATTCCAAAGATTCTGCAGATTGTGTCGGAGCTTTTACAGGTGTTTCTGTAACTCAGTAGGATTGCGGAGCATTGAAGGCAATGATCCATCTCGCGCAGGTCCACAGGGATGCTCTTTCCTGACGTAAAGTTGTTCGAGTAATAGCCCAGCTGGACCGCGGGGCAGCCTATTGTTTTTAAGCCGCAACTGGAGATATTGTAAAGAACCAGAGCTTGTAGCCGTCGGAAGAAGTGTTGAGGTGACTGTCGGAGCCATTGACGTAGCTGTTGACAGAGATGTTGGAAGAACCTCCAACATCTTGTGAATAACTTCTGGCAGCTGAGGCGGTTCTGGTTGCAGACTGTCACTGCCGAAACTGCACGGTGCTCATGTGCTCGAGATCCACCTGGAGAAGCAAAACAAATTTATGTTTTGAAAGGGAAGTGTGCATGTATATTTGAAGAAGAGGTTGGGAAGGGGATGGGGGAGGTGAGGGTATGTGTGGTTTGGAGGTGGTGGTAAGGTAGGAAATTCAAATGTCAGTTTCTTTACAATTTTATACTTACTCTATTTTTCTATTAAATAAATTATGTTATTATATATATATATATATATATATATATATATATATATATATATATATAAATTTGTTTATTTACGTTTCAATTGTCTATCAGCTCCGTCTCATGTTTCAAAGAGGAGAAACTAACTCTTAATTTATGAAATGATTAATAAACTAAGCATACCAAAAGCCAAATAATTTAATTTTCACCTGCTTTAATGCATATTGCTATACCTTTCTCTTAAATTATTTGGCTTTTGGTATGCTTAGTTTGTTTCATTTCGTATAAAGTAAGGTTAGTTTCTCCTCTTTGAAACATGAGACGGGCTGGATAGACAATTGAAACGTAAATAAACGCAAATCTGTATATTTTGCCCAGTATGAGACCATCTTCAGAGCGGGTCTCTGCTGACGAGGCTCCCCACGTGGCCTTAATTTCACTAGAAATTTCTGATCTAAACTGTGGTCAACCCAAATTAAAGTCCACATGGCATATTATGCAAAGTCTTGTCAACCAAAACATACTGAAGTGAGGGAAACCTCAGTCTACGTTTCGAAGTTTCGTTTTTAAGATAAAGACATTAATGACGTTTTCTCGATGCATTTACCATGAGCTCCTGACCTTCATCAACGTTTTATTCAATCGGCTCAGTTCTTTCTGTAGCTACCCTCCCTTCTGTTGGATCAAAGCTGACTGCCTCTCACTTATCATGCTCTGTGTGACGTCTTCCGTTTCGCTTTCCCTTTAGCTCATCTGGACGATCACAGACTGACCCGTGTAACTCAAGTTAGCTGGACAATCCAATGCATACGTCAATTGTCCCTGACTCAGTCAGCTCGCTGAAACATCAATATACATCGTCTGACCACAAAGTAACTGAAGTTAGTACAGAAAAGGACTCCAAAGGTACTAATGTGTCTATCTGCTACCTCAGAGGTACAAAGTAGTGTCTATCTGCGACTTCAAAGGTACAAAGTTGTGTCTATCTCCGACTTCAAAGGCAAAAAGTAGTGTCTATCTGCTACTTAAAGTTACAAAGTAATGCCTATCTGCACCTCGAAGATACAAAGTAGCGTCTATCTGCAAGCAACAATGCTAACAGAATTCTAAATTTTATAGCTAAAAGCTTCAAGCAAAATACACAGGACGCCATATTGACCTCCACAATGCATTTATTAGACCGCCTCCTGGTCCCCAAATAACGTAAAGGGGAAAATATAAATATTGGAAAGGGTACAGAGAAGAGCTGTCAAACTCGTACCATCGCTCAGAAACACATCCAATAAAAAGACTCAAAGCACTTAATTTTTTTTTCTTTTAGGAAAAGAAATCTATGAAATTTCATTCAAACCTTCAGAATGGCTTTGACACATTCAAACACGAGAAAGTATTTGAAGTACTGGTAAGGGAGGACAAGAGCTAGTGCACTCACTACTCACTAAACCCTCACTAAACCCCATTAGAATCCGCATGGACTGTCATGTACATGAAATAGACGGACACTCTGAAGTCAGCAGTTTCCTAATGTGTGTACAAGGGCTTCAACAGGACGATCAGTTGACAGTGAGGCAACCAAATCAATAATAGTGGTAGTGGTAGGTGTAGAGGGTTGTGATAGTCTTAATTAAACAGTTCTTTGAATGGCCGTGGAGTAACCTGAGTAGTTGAAAATAGAAATAGTAAAAATTTAGTAGATGTATTTGTACCTCACATCTTCCATCCAGTTCCGTCTCTCATGTAAATCCTATGCTATTTTCAATATGGTATGATATATTTTTTTCCCCCGTTCTTCACGCTAGCAGGGCAGAAGGAAAAAACCCCAGAGAATTCTTCTTAGTAGACATCCTCGAAGCGGACTTGAAAGTCCGTTACTATTTGCCTTTCCCATGCACTCTATATAAAAAAAAAAATCACCTGAGCTACCCAAGGCATTTGTGAACTACCACAAAATCCATCTGAACAGCTCTAGAAACATATTGAAGATAGTATGTTTCCTGGAACTGCTTAGTCTCACTTGGGGTACTGATGAACCCGCCTGAAGAAAGAAAAAACTCACCAAGAAGAAACTAAACTTCTCTCTGAGTGACTCAGAAACTTATCGGAAAGGACTAAGACTCACCTCGAAGAGACCAAAGACTTATCTGTGTTGTCTAAGACTCACCTGAGACATCAAAGAGTCATCTAGAAGACCAAAGACTCACATAGGACACAAAGACTTAACCTGGATAACAAAGGAACTTATAAGACTGACTCCAAGTCTCACCTGAGTGGTGTAAGGGTAAGACAAATAGTTGTCTATGACGCCTATGGTGTTCTGACGGTGTAGAAAGTCCCAACGCCGAAGAGTAGAAGCCAGACGACCCGAGGAAGGCGGTCGTGGGCTCTTCCAGCGTTGGTTATCCCAGAGATGGCGGTGCTGGTCCAGAATTCCGACCACGTCTCATTTACCACCGTCCAGTACGTTACTCGTTGCTCGCCCACGTCTCCGACTTGACGTATGCCTGCGTCCCCAACTTGTTGCACGCCCATCTCTCTCACGCGAAGCATATCTTCATCTGCCGTGCCCTGAGTACTCTGTAAGATTGCCTTGTTATGTTAGGCTTTTCATGAATTCCAAAAGTTACAAACACTTGGAGATGGTAATTTTACTTTGATTTTTTTTGTGTGTTTAAAAGAGCTAAACCTGTTGGGGAAGGGAAAGGGGTTATTCAGTCCAGGAATTTTGACATTTGAGGATATTTAAACTAGAGGGAGCAAACGCGGTAAGTGGCAAGCTAAAAGACGGAGCCAAGGCTGAGACTCGACTACAGCAACCACAGAGATCAAACATATATAGAGAAAAACACACATACAGACATACAAGGGTCAGGAAATGTGACTCGAACCTTTCAACAACGTTTAGGTGAGCATAAAAACACACACACAAGGGACACCAACAAGGAATATATCAACAAGTGTTGGATGAAATATACACAACTGAGGCAGAGGTGAAGAAGCTGCTTGATACCTCAAAGGCGATGGGACCGGACAACGTCTCCCCTGGGTCTTTAGAAAGGGAGCAGAGACGCTGTGTCCCACTAACCACAATTTTTAATACATCCCTTGAAACTGGGCAACTACCTGAGGTATGGAAGACGGCAAATGTAGACCTATTTTAAGAAAGGAGACAGAAACGAGGCACTAAACTATAGACCAGTGTCATTGACGTGCATAGTATGCAAAGTCATGGAAAAGATTATCAGGAGGAGAGTGGTAGAGCACCTGGAACGGAACAAGATTATAAACGACAACCAGCACGGATTCATGGAAGGCAAATTCTGTGACAAACCTTCTGGAGTTTTATGACAAGGTAAGACACGAGAGAGAGGGGTGGGTTGACTGCATTTTCTTGGACTGCAAGAAGGCCTCACAAGAGATTAGTGCAGAAGCTAGAGGATCAGACACGTATAACAGGAAGGGTACTGCAATGATCAGAGAATACCTGACAGGGAGGCAACAACGAGTTATGGTACGAGATGAGGTATCACAATGGACACCTGTGACGAGCGGGGTTCCAGAGGGGTCAGTCCTAGGACCAGTGCTGTTTTTGGTATATGTGAATGACATGACGGAAGGGATAGACTCAGAAGTGTCCCTGTTTTCAGATGATGTGAAGTTAATGAGGAGAATTAAATCAGATGAGGATCAGGCAGGACAACAAAGAGACCTGGACAGGGTGGATACGTGGTCCAGCACCTGGCTACTCGAATTTAACCCCTCCAAATGCAAAGTCATGAAGATCGGGGAAGGGCAAAGAAAACCGCAGATAGAGTATATAGGCTAGGTGGCCAAAGACTGCAAACCTTACTCAAGGAGAAAGATATTGGGTGAGTATAATACCGAGCACGTCTCCGGAAGCACAAATCAACCAGATAACTGCTGCAGCATATGGGCGCCTGGCAAACCTAAGAATAGCGTTCCGATACCTCAGTAAGAAATCGTTCAAGACACTGTACACCGTGTACGTCAGGCCCATACTAGAGTATGCAACATCAGTTTGGAACCCACACATGGTCAAGCACGTCAAGACATTAGAGAAAGTGCAAAGGTTTGCAACAAGGCTAGTTCCAGAGCTAAGGAAATGTCCTACGAAGAAAGGTTAAGGGAAATCGGCCTGACTACACTGGAGGACAGGAGGGTTAGGGAACACATGATAATGGCTTACAAAATACTGCGTGGAATAGATAAGGTGGTCAGAGACAAGATGTTCCAGAGATGGGACACAGAAACAAGGGGTCACAATTGGAAGTTGAAGACTCAGATGAGTCAAAGGGATGTTAGGAAGTATTTCTTCAGTCATAGAGTAGTCAGGAAGTGGAATAGTCTGGCATTTGAGGTAGTGGAGGCAGGAACCATACATAGCTTTAAGACGAGGTATAAAAAAGCTCTTGGAGTAGGGAGAGAGGACCTAGTAGCGGTCAGTGAAGAGGCGGGGCCAGGAGCTGAGTCTCGACCCCTGCAACCACAAATTGGTGAGTACACACACATACATACATAATTACCCAATAAATGTGTGCAAAGACAGAAAATGATAAGGTTAACAGTCAATGAACCACCGTCGCTCTTGGAGACCCACAAACACAAACAAATATCAACACACACACAAACACACACACACACAAACACACACACACACAAACACACACACACACACACACACACACACACACACACACACACACACACACACACACATACACATACACACACAAAACTAACACACACACACAGGCCCACACACACTATTTCCCCCTGCTCCCTCCACCCACCTCTCCCCCAATCCCTTCCCTGAACCCCTCTCTCACCCACCTCCTCCCCTCTCCCTCTCCCATTCTCTCTCCACCTCTGCTTCTCCCTCCTTCACTCTCTCCGCATAATCCCCCTCTTTCCCTCCCCACCTCTCTTCCATTTCCCCACTGTCTTCAGTTTCTCCTCTCCCTCCCTCCACCCCACACAAACACTCTGCAATCACACCACAAAACAACCACACAGAAATACATAGTTTTTCACTCTGTGGCATCTTAAAAATAAAAAATAAAAAATGGGGTCCCAGAGAGCAGGACGGAAAACCAGGGGACTGGAGGATGAGTCTGCAAAGGAAGATTGGGCAGCAGAGCTCATGAAAAGGGAACATGAGTGGGGAAGGAAGCTAGAGGAGCTTAGCATGAAAATGGAGGAGAGGATAGCTGCAGAAAGCAAGATAATGGAGGAGAGGATAGCTGCAGAAAGCAAGATAATGGAGGAGAGGATAGCTGCAGAAAGCAGGAAGTGGGAGAAGCAAGTCACAACAGCAGAGGCTAAGATACAGAGATTAGAAGAAGAACTGAAAAATTTGAAACAGCCTAATGAACTAAAAGCAATGTGGACATGGTATCAGAAACTGCTACCTCAGTCACAAAGAAGAGGACTGTAGAGAACGGAGTGAAACTGTATGCAGAGGCTATATCAGACCATCGTGGAGCCCGAGAGAAAGAGGATCACATCAGGAACAATCGAGGGGAGTGTAGTAAAAGGGAGAGCTAAGCTATCGTAGAAGCCCTAACAGACCACAGCAGTGCAAGGGAAAGTTAAGAAGGGAAAGCGACAGGCCACTGGGCCAAGGGATAACAGACAGTGAAGAGATTGAAGAAAGGAAAGCTGCAATGGAGGCAACTAAATCGAATCAGGGTTACATAGGGATAGGCAGTGGGAGAATGTAAGAGAGAGATCAGTCTTTGTTTACGGGCTCCAGGAAGCTGAAGGGGAAACTTATGAAGCAAGAAGACAAGGGGAGAAAAATGCGATTGAAAACATCATGAAAGCAATAGGAGAAGATGACATGACCCAGTCAAAGTAATTTTCAAAGCAGAATTGACTCGAAACAGGATCCTGCAGGAGAAAGCAAGACTAAGGGATATGTCAGAGTACCGGAGGGTGTATCTCGACCGCGACAGAACACAGGAAGAAAGACAGAAACTGAAAGAGAGGGTACAGAGACAAAGGAGGAAAGAAGATGGACAGGAGAACCCAGACTCAGGAGGAAGCTCTAACACAACCACCTTCAGATGTTCCCCAACCTGGACAACCCCAATGCAACCAAACAACCTAACCCAAAACACACATGCCATACCCAATGATTCCACCCACCTCATTACAAACTCCACCTTCACACCAACCACCCATAGTTCCCCATCAGATCTCCCACTTTCCCAACCCCAACATACCCCCAGACTACGGTTTTAGAAAAGAAGTTAAAGGTTTGGTATACAAATGCAGATGGTATAACAAATAAATGTGAGGAGTGGCATGAAAGAATAAAGGAGACATCCCCAGACATAATAGCACTCACAGAAACGAAACTCACCAGGATGATAACAGATGCAATCTTTCCACCCGGATATCAAATCCTCAGGAAAGATAGAGGGAGCAGAGGGAGGAGGAGTTGCACTGCTCATTAAGAACAGGTGGGGATTTGAGGAAGTGGAAGGAATGGATGGAATGGGTGAAAGGGACTACATAGTAGGAACAATTCAGTCTGAGGGCCATAAGGTGGTAATTGCTGTAATGTACAACCCGCCACAGAACTGCAGGAGGCCAAGAGAAGAATACGACGAGAGCAACAGAGCAATGGTAGACACACTAGCCGAGGTAGCCAGAAGAGCCCACATGGGGAGAGCAAAGTTACTAGTTATGGGTGATTTCAATCACAAAGAGATTGATTGGGAAAACCTGGAGCCCCATGGGGGTCCTGAATCATGGAGAGCCAAGATGATGGATGTGGTACTGGAAAACCTCATGCATCAACATGTTAGAGACACTACCAGAGAGAGGGTGGGGATGATCCAGCAAGACTCGACCTAGTATTCACCTTGAGTAGTTCGGACATCGAGGATATCACGTATGAAAGGCCCCTTGGAGCTAGTGATCATTTGGTTCTGTGTTTTGATTATATAGTTGAGCTACAAGTGGAGAGGGAGCAGGAATAGGAAGGAGAAACGAAACTACAAAAGGGGGACTACACAGGCATGAGGAACTTCCTACAAGACGTTCAGTGGGAGAGAGAATTGGCAGGAAAACCAGTAAAAGAAATGATGGAATATGTGACAACCAAATGCAAAGAGGCAGAGGAGAGGTTTGTCCCCAAGGGAAACAGAAGTAATGGGAAGACCAGAACGAGTCCTTGGTTCACCCAGAGGTGTAGGGAGGCAAAAAGTAAGTGTAATAGAGAATGGAAAAAGTACAGAAGACAAAGGACCCAGGAAAATAAAGAGATTAGCCGAAGAGCCAGAAACGAATATGCACAGGTAAGAAGGAGGCTCAGCGACAATATGAAAATGATATAGCATCAAAAGTCAAGTCTGACCCGAAGCTGCTGTATAGCCACATCAGGAGGAAAACAACAGTCAAGGACCAAGGGAATCAGGCTGAGAAAGGAAGGTGGGGAGTTCACAATAAACGACCAAGAGGTATGTGAGGAGCTCAACATGAGATTTAAAGAAGTATTTACACAGGAGACAGGAAGGACTCCAGGAATTCAGAATAGGGAGGTATACCAACAAGTGCTGGATGAAATACACACAACCGAGGAGGAGGTGAAGAAGCTGCTATGTGAACTCGATACCTCAAAAG
Source organism: Cherax destructor (assembly GCA_009830355.1). NCBI lineage: Eukaryota > Metazoa > Arthropoda > Malacostraca > Decapoda > Parastacidae > Cherax > Cherax destructor. Next base: position 14,884 of record WNWK01026592.1, on the reverse strand, counting down.
CGGTGGGACCGGACAACATTTCTCCGTGGGTCCTTAGAGAGGAGCAGAGATGTTGTGTGTGCCACTAACACAAATCTTCAACACATCCATTGAAACTGGGCAACTACCTGAGGCGTGGAAGATGGCAAATGTAGTCCCAATTTTTAAGAAAGGAGACAGACACGAGGCATTAAACTACAGACCTGTGTCACTGACGTGTATAGTATGCAAATTCATGGAGAAGATCATCAGGAGGAGAATGGTGGAGCACCTAGAAAGACACAAGCTTATAAACGACAACCAGCATGGTTTCAGGAAGGAAAATCCTGTGTCACAAACCTACTGCAGTTTTATGACAAGGTAACAGAAGTAAGACACGAGAGAGAGGGGTGGATAGACTGCATTTTTGGACTGCAAGAAGGCGTTCGACACAGTTCCTCACAAGAGATTAATGCAAAAGCTAGAGGATCAGGCCACGTAACAGGAAAAGCACTGCAATGGATCAGAGAATATCTGACAGGGAGGCAACAACGAGTCATGGTACGTGACGAGATGTCAGAGTGGGCACCTGTGACGAGTGGAGTTCCACAAGGGTCAGTCCTAGGACCTGTACTGTTTTTGGTATATGTGAATGACATAACGGAAGGGATAGACTCAGAAGTGTCCCTGTTTGCAGATGATGTGAAGTTAATGAGAAGAATCAAATCAGTCGAGGATCAGGCAGGAATACAAAGAGACCTGGACAGGCTGCAAGCCTGGTCCAGTAACTGGCTCCTTGAATTTAACCCTGCCAAATGTAAAGTCATGAATATCGGGGAAGGGCAAAGAAGACCGCAGACAGAGTATAGTCTAGGTGGCCAAAGACTGCAAACCTCACTCAAAGAAAAGATCTTGGGGTGAGTATAATACCGAGCACATCTCCTGAGGCACACATCAATCAGATAACTGCTGCAGCATACGGGCGGCTGGCAAACCTAAGAATAGCGTTCCAATACCTCACCAAGGAATCATTCAAGACTCTGTATACCATATACGTCAGGCCCATACTGGAGTATGCAGCACCAGTTGGAACCCACACCTGGTCAAGCACGTCAAGAAATTAGAGAAAGTGCAAAGGTTTGCAACAAGACTAGTCCCAGAGCTAAGGGATTGTCCTACGAAGAAAGGTTAAGGGAAATCGGCCTGACGACACTAGAGGACAGGAGGGTTAGGGGAGACATGATAACGACATATAAAATACCGAGGAATAGATAAGGTGGACAGAGACAAGATGTTCCAGAGAGGGGACACAGAAACAAGGGGTCACAATTGGAAGTTGAAGACTCCTATGAGTCAAAGGGATGTTAGGAAGTATTTCTTCAGTCATAGAGTTGTCAGGAAGTGGAATAGCTTGGAAAGCGACATAGTGGAGGCAGGAACCATACATAGTTTAAGACTAGGTTTGATAAAGCTCATGGAGCAGGGAGAGAGGACCTAGTAGAAATTCAGTGAAGAGGCGGGGCCAGGAGCTATGACTCGACCCCTGCAACCACAAATAGGTGAGTACAAATAGGTGAGTACACATGGTGCATCGATTACAAAACACTTCATGCTAATTTTCTCTATTCCCTTGAGAGGCATAACTTACTGTTATCCAAATAACGCATGACCTATTTAGTTCATGTTGGTATTTTATTGTGTATGTTATTTTATGTGTCCTGGCTCCTAGCGTCCCCTTGTCGACCGACGTTAAGAATATAAGAATGGAGGAGCACTGCAGCAGGTCTACTGGCCCAAACTAGGCAGGTCTTCCTCTAAACCAATCATTCCCACTGGGTCCTGGTGTATTGAGGTCTCTCATGAATACCATTAAAACGCCGCTTCCCATTCACTTTATTAGACTTCCTTTCAACTTTGACAATGTAAAGTCATCAGGATAGTTTCTTTATTCTCTCATAGTTCAAATGGATAGTCCCTTTAGTCTAGTTCAACAGGTCATACAGGGTTTGACCAGACGTAGGTATAAGGTCATCATCCTTCAACAGGTCACAGTTGTGACATCACGAAGGCCCATGACGGAGCGTAAAGTCGTCATAACATTCATTTCCCAAGGGCAAGTTTTTGATGAAGGCGAGACGCTTCTCTGAGGAAGTGAGGATTAACCACACGCACTTCCTCATAGCTTCCTGCTTACAGGTTTTTCTCTTTTCTCTTCTGCATATCTAACGGCGTGCTGTAAGTCATGCATAACAGCCCATGGCTCCAGCATTTTGTCGAAGTTTCTCTTATCACAAGGACACCTCTGGAGACCAAGCGAAATTTTTTTTTTTGATGTCTTTCGTCATTAACGATTTTAAAGGAATTTTATTGATGCTGTAATTTTTACTATATTATTTTTACTTTTACTTTTTATTGTACACTTGTTTGAGTGGCTTTTCCTCTTGTATTGCAGCCTTGGCTTACAGGTGTATGTGTGTGTATGTTGATGTACGTAGCTTTTTCATGATCAAACTTAGTTAATGACTTTCACTGGACAAATCGCTTCCTGACATAGAGAAACTAGTCTGGTTGCATAGAGTTGCTTATTCTCAGGTTTCTAAGCGTGTTTGTTTAGACAGGATTTTTTTTCATGTGCTGCTAATATAGTTTTGATGTACCCTACTTGTTTCAATATAATTTGTGTTCACCTTCCTTTTGTATGGTCGAGGGTTGTATAGCACTCCCTTATTAACATCTTTGTACCTTTGAGCTCGGTCGCTAAGGCACTCAGATCACACAGTGAGGTCCGCGGTTCGATTCCTTTTGCGGGTGGAAATATTAGGGTGTGTTTCCTGGGGAAAAAATTATCCTAATTTGCCCAAAATGCTCTGCATAACAGGGGGGTTTCTATATAGTTTGTCATTGATATCAGCTATTTCTGTATACATTGTACATGTACATGTATAAATAAAATTAATTATTTCTATAATAATAATAATAATAATAATAATAATAATAATAATAATAATAATAATAATAATAATAATTATTATTATTATTAGTGTTATTATTATTATTATTATTATTTTATTATTATTATTATTATTATTATTATTATTATTATTATTATTATTATTATTATTATTATTATTATTATTATTATTATTATTATCTGGCTGCTAACCTACCAATCACGAAATCATTGAATATCCTGGTTTATAATATCTTTTTCATCCTTACAGTGTCGTTCCTCTTTTTCTTATCATGTGTACAGATTCTCCATCTCCCCTGTTCTCCTGTTTCTTTTCTCATTAAGTGAAAACTTTCTAGGAATATTGTATTTTTTATTACCCCTGAGAGGCTCGTGTCCAGGAGGGCTTTGATGTGCCTTACAGCATCAGATGTTAAACGATTCCTCCCACAAGCTTGACTAAAAGATTCTCATTAACATGTATAAAAACAAATGGAGGAAATGCTGCGTTCCTACCAACTGGAGTGACACTGAATAACCCATACGATTTTAGTGTTGTTGTGAATTTGCTACTATTACTATTACTACTACTACTACTATTACTACTACTACTACTACTACTACTACTATTACTAATAATAATAATAATAATAATAATAAAATAATTACAACAATAACATTACAAATAAACATAAAATAATAGTAATACAGTAATAATAATAATAATAATAATAATAATAATAATAATAATAATAATAATAATAATAATAATAATAATAATAATAATAATAATAATAATAATAATAATAATGATGAAAGCAATAATCACTGTTGTTAGCTAAATATATTATGAGTTCTCTATCTCTCATAATTTTTTTTTTTTTGGGGGAGGATCTATTCTTGTTTCACCTCTATATTCATACTGGTCTTAAATTCTATTTTTTATCCCCATCCAGTTTGACCTTGTCCGTTCTGTGACAACTTCCAAATATCTTTTATGTCCTGATAGCATCTCCTTCATATCTCGTTCTTTTAGAAATGTATTTCCTTTAGCCTCTTTATGGAGTTCATATTGCTTACCTCTGTGACGTGTTTGGCTGCAAATCTCTAGACTTTTTCCAGATTCTGTATTACCTAGACTTCTCACTGGTGCTCTTACTTGAGGACTGGCTTGATGAATGTGGTGTTCAGGAGACGAAAAAGAAGAAGATGATGAAGATTATAAAGAAGAAATAAGAAGAATGAAAAATCAGCAACAAACTATTCTTAACGTTAGATAAATATTTACTTACACAACTGGAGTCTAGTCGACAAAGAGGCCAAAGTTTCCAGTAGCTCGACTTCGCAACATGAGCAACAACAACAGCAACAGCAGGTGCAACTTGGAGGTCAGGTCACACTCAACGATGAAGTCGACTCGAGAAGACAGTGCAGAGGTCACGCCGCTCGTCCTGACTCTCCTCTGCCTTTGGAGCCTCTGGTGACCTGGCTCCAAATGCTTCCCACCAAGAACCTCCATAAGTTGCCAGCGTAGAAGCATCGACAGCCCTCATATTATTCTTCTTATAGTCAATACTCACACAAGGCTCCTGTTGCCTAATAACTCTCAAAACTTCAAAGGATAATTGATATGTACGTTTTATAAACCCTCTTTGTCAAAATGATGGTGGTGATGTGGGGCGGGGGTGATAGTGGTGGTGGTGCTAGTGTTGACGGTGGTGATAGTTTCGAAGTTGGCGGTGGTAGTAATAAATGGGGTGTGTTGTACACAAATAACCCGCACGCAGGAGACAGAAGCTAACGACGACGATTCCGTCTGACTTGCACTTTTTACAAGTCATGCTCATTGTGTCCCCAAGTCGGACTGATACGTGGTTATTTGCATGTTGTTTCCAGTCACGGTATTGTGTTTTTTTTTTTAAATGGGATGTTCTTTGTGGTAGTGGGTGTGGCGAGGGATGGTGGGAAGTTGTGGTGGTTAGATGGTGGTGGTAGTGGTTGTGGTGGTTAGATGGTGGTGGTAGTGGTTGTGGTGGTTAGATGGTGGTGGTAGTGGTTGTGGTGGTTAGATGGTGGTGGTAGTGGTTGTGGTGGTTAGATGGTGGTGGTAGTGGTTGTGGTGGTTAGATGGTGGTGGTAGTAGTGCCACTTCGTTTCGCTCTGCGAAGAGCTTTCCAAAGTCATTAGGTCAGTCATGTCATGTCTAAGCTCTACACAGAGCGAAACGTTGTCTCAGTAAGAGCTGTGTTCTGCAACATATGTTATCTTCTTATGATAGTAGTGACGGTGGGAGGTTAAAACACCTCAAATTTATTGCGATAAGTGTGTGTGCGTGTCCAGTTTTCAGAGTGTGACCAGGGCGGCCGACAAGTTACGAACGTTTTATCATTGTTATTGTCAGTGAGGCTGTTTAGGTTGTCAAAATAAAGGTAAAGATTGATAAACAATTTAATGGAACTATACACTTACACACACGCACGTACACATTCACACACACACACACACACACTCTCACACACACACACACAAACACACACTCACACACATACACACACACACAGAACGAGAGAGAGGGAGAGAGATAGAGAGAGAGAGAGAGAGAGAGAGAGAGAGAAAGAGAGAAGAGAGAGAGAGAGAGAGAGAGAGAGAGAGAGAGAGAGAGAGAGAGAGAGAGAGTTCATAAGAAAGACGGATAGCTAAAGCCTAATTCAACACCGAGGCAATCTTCTGTAAAGAATTTTCCACCTATATCTAACTCAGGCATCTAGATGTACTATCTAGATGTCTGAGTCGAAGGCTCTCTCCCGACCTTGCACTCTTTTTGGCCACTGCTTATAAGTACCTAACTACTAGAGTTATTCTACTGTCATTCACACAGCTGCGTGTGCTAGTGGTTCCAGCTCCAGTTACCACTAGTTCCACTTCTGAATACTGTAGTGGCAGTGAATGCATACCCCTGCTATGTTTACAACAGCCACCACCACTATTATCACTACCATTATTATTAACTTGAGTGACTCATTGTCAAGTGTTCCTCTTGGTACAGTTGGTGAATAAACATCAAGAATTCGTTGAATCAGTTAGAGAAAGCGCAGCCTTTAGTTGAATATTATATTCGCACATCGCTGGTCCACTTGGTTCTTAAATGACTGTATTGTATTTATTTCTTCAGAGGACAAATTGCTCTATTCTGTTCCATTTTGCTGAAAAAATCTTTACACACGTTCCCGTTTCATCTGCCTCTATGTTTCATTTCAGAGTTTCAAATTATTGATTCATTTTTTCACCTCAAATAGTTCTTCGTGTCTGAATACATAAACCCATTCGAGTCTTAGAGGCAAGGAAGAGATCTGCTTGTAGAATGTTTTCCCAAGAGAGAAAAGGTTGAGTGCTCCGCTCTTCATATGACTTTTTTCTGGGTGATGGCATGGACTTACTTGCCCTTCTCTGCTCCCTCTACAGTCTATCCTTCTTCTTTTATTTAAACCTGAGACCAAGACTGGACAACATACACTCAAGATGCATACTTTAGATAAATGGTTCAGAGAACCGACAGGTTGATGAATTAGACACTCGTGCAACACTTGGGTATCATTATTTTTGAAACGTATCGCCAACCAGTGGCTTCCTTAGTCAGTACAATGAAGAATGGCCAGAGACTACAAACCTCAGTCAAGGAAAAAGTCTTGGGGTGAGTATAACACCAGGCACATCTCCTGAGGCGCACATCAACCAAATCTGCTAAAACATATGGGGCGCCTAGCAAACCTAAGAAAAACATTCCGACATCTTAAAGAATCGTTCGGGACCCTGTACACGTTAGGGTTAGGCCCATATTGGAGTATGCAGCACCAGTTTGGAACCCACCCTAGCCAAGCACGTAAAGAAGTTAGAGAAAGTGCAAGGTTTCCAACAGCTTTGGGCTAGGCGCCCGTATGCTGCAGCAGTTATTTGGTTGATGTGCGCCTCCAGGAATGTGCCTGGTGTTATCCTCACCCAAGATCTTTTTTGATTGAGGTTTATGTCTTCCCTAACTATGTGTGTGTGTGTTTGTTATTTGTTTGCCCCCGCCACTCCCCCTCTAAAACCCTCTAAATACCTTTGGTACACAAACCTATACCTCCATTTTCCCCTACTCACCTTTACAAAAAAATCCTTAATAGCAATTTTCCACATTCTTTCCACCCTTTGCTACCTCAACAATATCCCTACAACCCCCAAACCTGGAACTGATGGTCAGTCCATCATTTTGATGGACTGATCATCAATTTTGCGTACTAAAAAGAGTCATCAAGGCTGCATCCACCTCTTCACCACCAGCAGGGAACACTAATCCTTAAAATAAGAATAAATTAAAATACACAGGGAGAAAAACACTTCGTTATCCACGGTTTCCAAAAGTGACAACTTTTAAATATTTCTGGTGTTTTTTAATCAAAATTTTCTTCCTTAGATTTTGATAAATTGCCCGCTCGCAGGTAGGCATTGTTTAAACACTTTGGTTGCTTCAAGGTTCTTGTCCTCGCTTGTTTCGCTAAATTTGTCGTTGAACTTTTCTTTTCGTTGAAAATTTTCACTTCGTTAACCTTTTCTCTTTGGAACATTTTATCTTCGTTGAATATTTTCTTTTCGTTGAACATTTTCTTGTTGAACATTTTTCTTCGTTTTAACATTTCTTTTTGTTTTGGAGATGGTATCCGACAGATATTATTTTTGCCTTTGTCTGCACAAATTTATCTTTCCCCGTCTCTGACTATTTGTGAATTATTCCAGCCATGATACTTTGGGTTGGGTGGGTTGTTCAGCCATGGAAAAATTTTGGGTTAACTGGGGTTGTTCCAGCCTTGGTATTGTGGATTATTTTTAATTGTTCCAGCCACGGTACCTTGGGTTAGTTAACAATTATTCCAGCCATGGTGTTTACGTTTGTGAATTGTTCCAGTCATGGCGTTGTAGGTTAATTGGTGTTCCAGCAACAATTTTGTGGATTATTTTTGAATTTTTCCTCAATGGTACTGTGGCTTAGTTTAAAATTGTTCCATCAAAGGGTACTTTTTGGCTTAGTTTAAAATTGTTCTAGTTTGGTATTGTGGATTTGTGAATTGTTCCAAACACTTTTAAATTTGGGTTAATTGTGAATTCTTCCCCGCCACGGTACTTTGGGTTTGTTAGGAAATATTCCAGCCATGTTGTTGTAGGGGGTTTTTGTGAACTGTTCCAGCCATGTTGTTGTAGGTTATTTGTGGTTTTCCCGCCATGTTGTTGTAGGTTATTTTTGAATTTCCAGTCATGGTATTGTGGATTAGTTTTGAATTGTTCCACCATAGTGTTTTAGGTTATTTGTGAATTATTCTTGGCAAGGTATTGTGGGTTAGTTTTGAACTTTCCATTTATGGTATTTGTGGGTTAGTAGTAATTTGTTTCAACCATGGTATTAAGGGTTGTTGAGGTTGTTCCAGTTAAGGTAATGTGGGTTAGTTGTGAATTGTTCTAGTCATAATATTGTGGGTTAGTTGAGAATTGTTCCCGTCATCGCATTGTAGGATAGTTTTGAATTGTTCCAGCCATGGTATTGTGGGTTGCTGTGGTTTTTGGAGTAATGGTATTGTGACTTTTACTCTTCATCATTTATTCAATACCCAATAACACCATTTGTCTTCCGTTGTTTTCTTAGCGGATATAATTGGCCATTAATCCACTGTAATTTATTGGGTCTTAACAGTTAGTATGCGAGACTTAAACAAAACTTCAGCTGTAAAAGCTGTAGCAAACTGCGACTCTAAAAAGGACTTACACAACTGCAAACAGTTTCCCCAACATCACCACCACCCAACAATAACAAAACAAAACAACGACAAGAAGAGCACCAACACCACTACCATCAATAATATCGTAACTACTTTTACCCTTTTCCCCCTATCGCACCCCACCAACACCACCAAAACTACTACTACTATCACTACCACCACCATCTTTAACCACCAACATTTTTTTTATGATATAGTAAAGTTACTGGTTTCCCGAGATAATGAATGCTATACATAGCTGAAGTGAACAAAATTGGTTTTGGAAAAGTGGTAATGTTACTGAGAGATTTGACCCTGTAGTGAATGATCCCAGGCACCGTGAGTGATCCCAGGCACCGTGGTGATTCCAGGCGCAGTGAGTGATCCCAGGCACCGTGAGTGATTCCAGGCCCGTGAGTGATCCCAGGCACCGTGGGGATCCCGGCACCTTGGTGATCCCAGGCACGTGAGTGATCCCAGGCACAGTGGTGATCACAGACATACCAAAACTTGATGTAGGATATATATATATATACATAATATATATATATATATATATATATATATATATATATATATATATATATATATATATTAATTTATATATATATATCAAAACAACCACTATGAAAAATAGAAAATTCCAGCCATTCGTGACTACTTCACTTATCCAAGGAACTATATTATAGTTCCTTGATAATTGAATAATCCTTTAATTCTTCTATATTTTCTTGGTTGTTTGCCATAACTATTACCTGTTTACTGTGATCTTTTTGCAATATATATATATATATATATATATATATATATATATATATATATATATATATATATATATATATATATATATATATATATATAAAACATATAAATAGGTATATTTTATTACATAATATGGTACAAAAGATTTAAGAGATACATTGTTGATATAAAGATGGCAAAATACAGTACACGAGGTGTGAGAGATACATGTCTAGTACTATTGTTACATGTTTGTCACTGATTATAATGCGAAAATCTCATCCAGCTCTTTTTGAGCTGGGGCGCGTGAAGAATACAGCATGCATTACCCCCCCTGAACAGCAGCGCTGGGTCGCTGGAACAGAAAACTAGCTGCCCTGGGACCCCTAGTTCAAGTCCCCGACCATATCGCCTGGGAAGCATATCACTCGGCAAATCTCTGGGTGATATCCTTACAGGAAGCTCGAAAGAGTCAGCCCAACATGAAACCCTCACCAGATAAAGCATATTAAAATACTGGGAAAGTGTAGAGACTTGGAACTACCCCCTAGAGCTAAGGAAATGAACCACGAAAAGGCTATCGGAATTGAATATTGTTTGTTGTTGAATTCCCGGTACTCCCCCGGGTCTTTTCCAGATGGTGACCCAGCCTTGGCTCCTCGTGAGTGTCTGAGACCTATGTCTCCCATGGGAGGGTGTACCTCCTTCGTCTGGGACCAATTGTCCCCAGGCCTAGCCCCTTTCCCCGCCCTCACGGGGCTCGTAGGGAAAGCTAGGCCTCTCTGGTCCACTTCCCCCCCCGGGAGGCTGATGGAAAGGGCGGTCGGCTCAGATGGTAACAAGTTTAGCTTTGGCACCTACCCTGCCCAAAAAAGGGCTGGACATGGTCTTTTGACCAATTGAATATGACGATATTAGAAGGCAGGAAACCAGGGAGACATTTTAACGACGTACAAAATTTTATGTGCTCAATTAAAATATTTGAATATTATCTTAGATAAATATTTTTAAAAAAAAAATCTGTAACTTTAAATGTAAAAATTCTACTCACTTTTTAACTAAGCTTTTACTTAAATCAAAATAATCTACAGTCGCTAGTTGCCTTATATACCCCGGGAAAGATGCAGTCGAATACTCGATGCATACCTTATTCTTATAAATCGAATGTTTTCTTTAAACCCCAGATCTGTCGTAGAAAACTTTTAATTAAAAGCAGACGCCTTGAAAACGGTACCCTGAACACTAACTTCTCCGCTTGTGCTTTGGGCTGGGACAAGATACCGAAAATATTCCTTATTTTAGGCAACGTATCGCTCAGGGGAGCTTAGTCAAGCTCCCTGAAGTTTATTCATGACCAGACTGTTGTCTGTCTACATCTGCATTACACCTGTATCTATAAAATAAGTTGCGTAAATTTTGGTAAAGTTCAACCAAGCGACAATGTTCCTTTCCTCCGTTTAGGACCCTTGAGGTGGCGGCCCTCAGGATTTTTATTATTATTATTTTATTAACAACACAACGGCCGTTTCCCACCAAGGCAGGTGATCTGAAAAAGAAGAAACACTTTCATTATCATTCCTCCATACCTGTCTGGCCAAAGGCGCTCCACACTACAATTAAAAAACTCAACATATCTCCACTTCCCGCCTCCAGGATAAGAGATAATTATGTTCGGATTTTTAACCCCGGAGAAGTAGCCACACGGGGGTACCCCGGGAAGGCAGTGCTTCATCAAGGGACTGTTTTTCCTTATTTCTTTTCCCCCGGATCCCCCCCACACCAGTCGACTAAAACCCAAGTACCTGCTGGCTTGCTAGGTGAACGGGACAACAGGTGTGAAACATGTCCAATGTTTCCACCCTTATCGAGGATAGAACCATGGATACTCAGCGTGTGAAGCAGGCGTTATACCAGATCACGGGCGACGATTATTTTGATGTTCGTGACTCAGTGGGCCGCCTTCGTTTCGCATCTGAGGACCTGGGTACGATCAAGCAAAGTTTACCTGGGTGTTCGCCGACGGTTGTGGGTCGCATCCTGGTGAAAAGAATCAAAGGGTCCTCACTGAAAATAAATCAGACATAGTGGTTCTGTTGGATTATCTGGTTTAAATAACCTAAGGGTTAATAATCGAATAAACTCTTCTAAGAAGGAAAATTCTAACGGGTAGGAAAACTTACCCAAATTTTTATCCCAATTCCATTTCTTTTCTTTTAAATTCTTTGTTTTCTCTTACACACCTTAAGGTAGCCTCAAATAAAAACCAGTAAATATTATAAAAACATGACAAGATAAGATTTTCTTCAGTTTTAACCCCGGAGGTTAACCCCAGGATAACCCAAGAAAGTCAGTGTCATCGAGAACTGTCTGTCATTTCCATTGGGGCCCTTAATTCTTGTCCCCAGGATGCGACCCCCAGTCGACTAGCACCCTAGGTACCTATTTGCTGCTATTTAACATGGCACAGGTGAAGGAAACACGTCGAAATGTTTCCAACCGCCGGGAATGAACCCGGGCCCTCCGTGTGTGGCAAAGCTCTAGCCACCAGGCCACCGGGACCGGACCATTCATTTAATGTTCAGTAACTTTTAATTAAATTTTAAAATTTTTTAATAATTTATATGATAAATTATCCCGTGGACTTTTGGCCTTGAGTCCACCTACCCTGTAAACATATTAACATGCGGTAAGTAAAACAAACTTAGTAAGCTTATTGAAGTGTAGGTACACATATGTACATTTATCATTCATAGTAACATATGTAAATTACGTAGGATAGCTCACCAAAAAGTCAAAGTGAATTTTTTTTCCTTTTTGGGTTTTTTGTAAAATCTTAATTTTTTAAATCTAGCTGTAATTTAAAGGAAAAGTTTGAGTTAATTGTCCATATTTATGTTATAAAATTTAAATTTTTACGGATTTGACCTGTAAGCCAGAAAAAACCTCTGTCAGACCAAAATCCCCCGTGGCGGGTCATCATATGACTAAAAAACAGTTTCCCCAAAAACACTTGCCCCGCTTTTTTACGAATCTTCCCCAACCTAACTTCATGGCTATTGTACATCCAACAATAAAAAATAATAACAATAATAATCTTTATTTCTACAAGTACACGATGCAAAAATACAGATCTGGTTATGCAGAAAAACCCAAACTCAAAAAAAAAATAAGTTTTTTTTGTTACAGGTACACATGAATACAGTTACATAAATTATCGTTCATAGCAAAAGTATGTGTAGATTAAACATACACATTTTGAACGCTTGTGTCGGTAACGAGGACCAGATTCTAGTGGCAACTGGTATGGGGTCCCCTTTTTTAAAAATATTATTAAATCCATTCCCAGAAATCATGCAATAACTCGGATAACCTCAAAAAATCCTCAGTGGCGTTGTTAAAAATTTTTTTAGAAAAGGGGTTGCCGCCTATTTCGACGACGACGGGGGAAAAAACTTCAAGTGAATACTTTTTTTATTTTTGATATGTAGATTAAATAATTACGTCCTGTAGTCCAAGCCCCCCACAAGTAGCGTCACCTAAAGAATCCTGCTTCTAAAAAGAGGCAAACCTAATTTGTGGAGCCGTGAACCTTAAACTGTTGGGGGGGCCCTTTCCCCAACCTTCTCATACATTAGACTCCAAAAATTTTTTTAAGAATGTGGAAAAAAAGTTTTTGAGCCCCCGGGTTAAAAGGGGGCCCGGGGTTTTTGCTTCATTAGTTTCATATTAGATCCGTCCCTGGCCCCGGGAAAGGGGGGGGAGTGGGAAGTAAAGAAACGCCGTGTGTCACGCGTCATAATTTACAGGGCTGCTAAAACTGTGGGGGGAAAAAAATGTTCAGACTACATTTAATTAAAAGTTTTAATTAGATGTCTGGAGTGCATTTTTTTGGGAAACATTTGTAAAAAAAAAAAGAGTGGAGGGCTTAAAACGCAAAAATTTGTGTCCAAATGTGCTTGACACTGTTGACGTGCTTGCTGGAGAGGATCTAAAAAACGTATTGGGGACTCTTGTGTTCACTTTTAAAAACCCGCGGGGATGGGGGGGGTTGAGTCCCCGCATTTCCCCCCGACTACCCAAAAAAAAGTTACACTCAATTTCTCCTTCAAGAAAATTTTGTTGATCTAAAAAAGGGTTCTTAATCCAAGATATTGGAGCTACCCTCCTTTCCTCTCGGATCAAACCTCCGGATTCCATTCCTCAGGCGCTGTTGGCCCCCCTGGTTTTTTGTTCCCCGTGTGGGTGTTCTCCAATGACTGTGTAAAATGGAGTTCCAGTGACTGTTTTCCTTTTGAGTGTTCTCCAGTGACTGTGTCCCTTGTAAGTGTTCTAGTAATGTTCCTTGGAGTGTTCTCCCGTGACTTTTTCCCTTTGTGGAAGGGGTCCCAGTATGGGGGGAAAGTTCCCTGTGGAGTTTCTCCAGTGACTGTGCCCTTGGAGTGTTCTCCAGTGACTTTCCCCGTTAGTGTTCTCCCGTGACTGTGTCCCTGTGAGTGTTCTCCCGTGACTTGTCCCTTGTAGTGTTCTCCAGTGACTGTGTCCCTTGTGAGTGTTCTCCAGTGACTGTGTCCCTTGGAGTGTTCTCCAGTGACTGTGTCCCCTTTTAGTGTTTGTGACTGTTCCTTTTGAGTGTTCCCCAGTGACTGTGTCCCTTTTTAAAATGTTCTCCAGTGACTGTGTCCCTGTGGAGTGTTCTCCAGTACTTTTCCCTTGTGAGTGTTCTCCAGTGACTGTGTCCTTGAGTGTTCTCCAGTGACTGTTCCCTGTGTGAGTGTTCTCCAGTGACTGTGTCCCTTGTAGTGTTCCCCAGTACTGTGTCTCCTTGTGAGTGTTCCCCAGTGACTGCCCTTTGTGAGTGTTCTAGTGACTGTTCCCTTGTAGTGTTCTCCAGTGCTGTTCTCCTTGTGAGTGTTCCCCAGGCTGTGTCCCTTGTGAGTGTTCTCCAGTGACTGTGTCTCCTTTGGTGTTCTCCAGTGACTGTGTCCCTGGGGGGCAAAAGTGTTCTCCAGTAAATTTCTCCTTGTGGTGTTCCCAGTGACCCCCGGGGTTTTCCCCTTTTCCCCTTTTTTGTAGGGGGGGTTCCCAGTGACTTTCCCTTTGATGTTCTAAAATGAGGCCCACCCATATTTTCCCTTTTAGTGTTCTCCAGTGACTGTTCCCTTTTGGGGGGGTTCTCAGTGACTTTTCCCTTTGGGGATGTTCTCCAGTGACTGTGTCCCTGTGAGTGTTCTCCAGTGACTGTGCCCCTTTTGGGGTTCTCCAGTGACGTTCCCTTTTTGTGAGGTTTTCCCTGCTTGCCCCCTTTGGTGTTCTAGTCTTTGTTTTTTTTCCCCCTTTTAGGTTCTCCTACTTGTCCCTTTTGGTTTCCCATGACCCTTTTACTCACCCCCTTTTTTTTCAGGGGTCTCATGCCCTGGCCCCCCTTTCACTTGTCTGGGCCCCCCTTCCT
>WNWK01026591.1:12500-25000 GCA_009830355.1 Cherax destructor | reverse complement strand
TAGCGGAGCTAGTAAAAAATATGCACTAAACACTAGTGAAGCAAGTAACAAAACACGAATTAGACACCAGTGAAGCAAGTAACACAACACTACCTAGATACTAGTGAAGTTAGTAACACAACTCGAATTAAACATTAGTGAAGCAAGTAACACAACACTACCTAGATATTAATGAAGCAAGTACACACAACACTACCTAGATACTAGTGATGCAAGTAACACAACACTGCCTAGATACACAACACGAATTAGATATTAGTGAAGCAAGTAACACAACACTACCTAGATATTAGTGAAGCAAGTAACACAACACTGCGTAGATACTATTGAAGTTAGTAACACAACACGAATTAGACATCAGTAAAGCAAGTAACGCAACACTACCTAGATACTAGTGAAGCTAGTAACACAACACGAACTAGACACTAGTGAAGCAAGTAACATAACACGAACTAGACACCAGTGAAGCAAGTAATACATCACTACCTAGACACTAGCCAATTAAGTAACACACCAGGCACTAGACACTAGTGAATCAACTAACAGAACACTACCTAGATGATAGTGACGCTAGTAACACAACACGGACTAGACACTACTGTAGCAATTAACACAACACTACCTAGACACTAGTGAAGCAAGTAACACAACTCAAACTAGACATTAGTGACGCTAGTAACACAACACGACCTAAACACTAGGAAAGCTAGTAACACAAAGAGACCTAGACATTAGTTGGGCCAGTAACACAACACTGCCTTGAGACTATTGGGGCTAGTAACGGGACCTAGATACTTTTGTTGCTAATAACACAACACGAACTAGATACTAGTGGGACTAGTAACAAAATACGACCTAAATGGTAGTGTTACTAGTAACACAACATGACCTAGATATTAGTGTTGCTAGTAAAACAACACGTCCTAGACACTAGTAGGTCTAGAAACATAACACGAACTTGACAGTAGTGGGCTAGTAACGCAAGACGACCTAAACACTAGTGGGGCTAGTAACCCAACAAAATCTAGACACTAGTGGAGCTAGTAACACAACATGAATTATACGCTAATGAAGCAAGTAACAAAATATGCACTAAACACTAGTGAAGCAAATAACACAACACGAATTAGACACCAGTGAAGCAAGTAACACAGCACTACCTAGATACTAGTGAAGCAAGTAGCGCAACACTACCCAGACACTAGTAAAACAAGTAACACAGCACTACCTAGACACTAGTGAAGCAAGTAACATAACACTACCTAGATACTAGTGAAGCAAGTAATGCACCACGCACTATACACTAGTGAGGCTAGTAACAACACGAGCTAGGCACTAGTGAGGCTAGTAACACAACACGAGCTAGGCACTAGTGAGGCTAGTAACACAACACGAGCTAGGCACTAGTGAGGCTAGTAACACAACACGAACTGGACATTAGGGAAGCTAGTAACACAATACGACCTAAACACTAGGAAGCTGGTTACACAACGCGACCTAGACACTAGTGTTGCTAGTAACACAACACTGCCTTCAGACTATTGGGGCTAGTAACCCAACAGAACCTAGATACTAGTGTTGCTAGTAACACAACACTGCCTTGAGACTATTGGGACTAGTAACCCAACAGAACCTAGATACTAGTGTTGCTAGTAAAACAACACAAACTAGACACTAGTGTGGCTAGTAACACGACACTATCAAGATTCAAGTATTGCTAGTAAAGCAACACTCACTAGACAGTAGTGGGGCTAGTAACACAAAATTACCTTGACACTAATTGGAATAGTAACGCAACACGACCTTGATGTTAGAGGAGTTAGTAATACAATACGTCACTGATGCTAGTGGAGCTAGCATCACTAACATTGGTGCTAGTACGGTTATCAAATTATGATTTTGATGTTACTAAGTTTATCGACACATTACCTTGATTCTAATGAGGTTATCACAACACGACCTTGATTCTAATCGGGTTATATCATGCTAGTGACATTATCAACATATGGACTTGAAACTAAAAGGGTTATCAATAAATGACTTTGATATTATGGGAGTTAACTCAAGAAATTGATGATATGGGATTTAACTTAAGACCTTTATACTATGGGAGTTAACTCAAGACCTTGATGCTATGGGAGTTAACTCAATACCTTGAAGCTAATGAGGTTAGCAATACATTACGTTAATGCAAGTGGTTATGAACACATGACCTTGATGCTAGTGGGCTAGCAACAAGTTACCTTGATGCTAGTAGGCTAGCAACAAGTTACCTTGATGCAAGTGGGCTAGCAACACGTTACCTTGATGATAGTGGGCTAGCAACAAGTTACCTTGATGTTAGTGGGCTAGCAACAAGTTACCTTGATGCAAGTGAGCTAGCAACAAGTTACCTTGATGCTAGTGGGCTAGCAACAAGTTACCTTGATGCTAGTGGGCTAGCAACAAGTTACTTTGATGTTAGTGGGCTAGCAACAAGTTACCTTGATGCTAGTGGGCTAGCAACAAGTTATCTTGATGGTAGTGGGCTTATCAAAACAAGACCTTAGCGCTAGTGAAGCTACAACACCTTACCTTGGTGCTAGTGGAGCTAGCAACAGAAGCCCTTGAAGCTGCTGGAGCTAGCAACACAAGACCTTGATGCTAGTTTAGCTAGCAACACAAGACCTTGGTGCTAGTGGAGCTAGCAACAAAATATACTTTCAATATATTTAATTTTCTCAATAAACCTGTAAAACAATTGTCATGATGAATTTGTGTTGTGGCTGCTCAACATTGTGTTACTTGAACCCCTTCTGGAGGCCAACACTGTTGGCCTCCAGTCATAGCAGATAACCACCTTTCTGGAGGTCAACATAAATTAAACCTCCTTACTGGAGGTCACCATAGTGTTGGACCAGCCTCCAGAGGTCACCATAGTGTTGGACCACCCTCCAGGAGGTCACCATAGTGTTGGACCACCCTCTAGAGGTCACCATAGTGTTGGACCACCCTCCAGAGGTCACCATAGTGTTGGACCACCATCCAGGAGGTCGCAATAGTGTTGGACCACCCTGCAGAGATCACCATAGTGTTGGACCACCTTCCAGAGGTCACCATAGTGTTGACCACCTCGATCTATGGCCAGAGGTATCAATACTGACACTAGGTGTATGCTGACCACCCTCAACTATCTGATGTGGCTACCATAGCCAGTGTTGTGTACTGACCACCCTCACTGTAGGTACTGACATCAGAGGTCCTGTAGGGGATCCCTGGGACCATTGACCACCTCCAGGAGGTCACCATAGTGTGTACCTTGAGGACGCATTGCTGAACCACTTCAGGTCTAATAGCTTGGTCACACAGGAGTAACTTGGATTGCTAGGAGTCAAATGTGATATTGACAACCTCCAGGAGCAACATAGTGGTATTGACCACCTCCAGGAGGTCAACATAGTGGTACATGGACCAACCTCCAGAGTCACATAGTGGTAGACCACCTCCAGGAGATCACATAGTGAATTGACCACCTCCAGGAGGTCAACATAGTGCTATCACCCCTCCAGGAGTAAACACCATTGTGGCTAGTGGATTAACCACCCTCCAGGAGGTCAACATAGTTGGACCACTCCAGGAGGTCAACATAGTGGTATTGAACCACACCTCAGGAGGTCAACATAGTGGTATTGACCTAACCTCCAGGAGATCAACAAGTTGTATTGGACCACCCTCCAGGAGATCAACATAGTGTATTGGACACCTCCAGGAGGTCAACAAGTGGTATTGGACCACCTCCAGAGATCAACATAGGGGATATGACACCCTCCAGGAGTCAACATATGGTAATTAACCTAAACCCTCCAGGAGGTCACATAGTGGTATTGGACCACCCAGTCCAGGAGAGTCAACATAGTGGTATTGGCACCACAACCTCCAGGAGGTCAACATAGTGGATTGACCTACCCTCCCAAAAGGAGGATCAAACATAGTGGTACCTTGAGCACAGTCCAGGAGTCAACATAGTGGATTGACCACCCTCGGGCCAGTATGACTGGGAGATCAACATAGTTGTATTGGACCACCCTCCAGGAGATCAACATAGTGATTGATGAGCACAACACTCCGGCTAGGTGACTCCAGGAGGTCAACATAGTGGATTGGAGACCAAGGCTTGACCATCAGGAGGTCAGTGGATGACCACTCAATCATAGTGTTAACTTCAGAGACCAACCCTCCAGGAGATCAACATAGTGGTATTGACTACCTCCAGGAGGTCAACATAGTGGTATTGACCACCCTCCAGGAGGTCAACATAGTGGTATTGGACCACCTCGGTCACAAGGATAGGATCAACATAGTGGTATTGGACCACCCTCCAGGAGTCACATAGTGGTTGGACCACCTCCAGGAGGTCACATAGTGGTTGACCACCTCCGAGTCAACATAGTGGTATTGGACCACCCTCCAGGAGTCAACATAGTGGATTGACCTGAGTCCAATGTGACACCTCCAGGAGATCAACATAGTGGTGACACTCTCAGGTCAACATGTATTGACCACCCTCCAGGAGGTCAACATAGTGGTATTGGACCACCCTCCAGGAGATCAACATAGTGGTATTGGACCACCCTCCAGGAGCGTGGACCTCAACATAGTGGTATTGGACCACCCTCCAGGAGATCAACATAGTGGATGACCACCCTCCAGGAGTCAACATAGTGGTATTGACCACCTCCAGGAGATCAACATAGTGGTATTGGACCACCTCCAGGAGATCAACATAGTGGTATTGGACCACCCTCCAGGAGGTCAACATAGTGGTATTGGACCACCTCCAGGAGGTCAACATAGTGGTATTGGACCACCCTCCAGAGATCAACATAGGATTGACCACCTCAGAGTCACTAGTGATGGACCACCCTCCAGGAGTCAACATAGTGTAGGACCACCCTCCAGGAGATCAACATAGTGGTATTGGACCACCCTCCAGGAGGTCAACATAGTGGTATTGGACCACCTCCAGGAGGTCAACATAGTGGATTGGACCACCCTCCAGGAGATCAACATAGTGATTGGACCACCTCCAGGAGATCAACATAGTGGTATTGGACCACCCTCCAGGAGATCAACATAGTGGTATTGGACCACCTTCCAGGAGATCAACATAGTGGTATTGGACCACCCTCCAGGAGGTCAACATAGTGGTATTGGACCACCCTCCAGGAGATCAACATAGTGGTATTGGACCACCCTCCAGGAGATCAACATATTGGTATTGGACCACCCTCCAGGAGATCAACATAGTGGTATTGGACCACCCTCCAGGAGGTCAACATAGTGGTATTGGCCCACCCTCCAGGAGATCAACATAGTGGTATTGGACCACCCTCCAGGAGGTCAACATAGTGGTATTGGACCACCCTCCAGGAGGTCAACATAGTGGTATTGGACCACCCTCTAGGAGATCAACATAGTGGTATTGGACCACCCTCCAGGAGGTCAACATAGTGGTATTGGACCACCCTCCAGGAGATCAACATAGTGGTATTGGGCCACCCTCCAGGAGATCAACATAGTGGTATTGGACCACCCTCCAGGAGGTCAACATAGTGGTATTGGACCACCCTCCAGGAGGTCAACATAGTGGTATTGAACCACCCTCCAGGAGATCAACATAGTGGTATTGGACCACCCTTCAGGAGGTCAACATAGTGGTATTGGACCACCCTCCAGGAGGTCAACATAGTGGTATTGGACCACCCTCCAGGAGATCAACATAGTGGTATTGGACCACCCTCCAGGAGATCAACATAGTGGTATTGGACCACCCTCCAGGAGATCAACATAGTGGTATTGAACCACCCTCCAGGAGATCAACATAGTGGTATTGGACCACCCTCCAGGAGGTCAACATAGTGGTATTTGTCCACCCTCCAGGAGATCAACATAGTGGTATTGGACCACCCTCCAGGAGGTCAACATAGTGGTATTGGACCACCCTCCAGGAGGTCAACATAGTGGTATTGGACCACCCTCCAGGAGATCAACATAGTTGTATTGAACCACCCTCCAGGAGGTTAACATAGTGGTATTGGACCACCCTCCAGGAGGTCAACATAGTGGTATTGGATCACCCTCCAGGAGGTCAACAAAGTGGTATTGGACCACCCTCCAGGAGGTCAACATAGTGATATTGGACCACCCTCCATCAGGTCAACATAGTGGTATTGGACCACCGTCCAGGAGATCAACATAGTGGTATTGGACCACCCTCCAGGAGGTCAACATAATGGTATTGGACCACCCTCCAGGAGGTCAACATAGTGGTATTGGACCACCCTCCAGGAGATCAACATAGTTGTATTGAACCACCCTCCAGGAGGTTAACATAGTGGTATTGGACCACCCTCCAGGAGGTCAACATAGTGGTATTGGATCACCCTCCAGGAGGTCAACATAGTGGTATTGGACCACCCTCCAGGAGGTCAACATAGTGATATTGGACCACCCTCCATCAGGTCAACATAATGGTATTGGACCACCCTCCAGGAGGTCAACATAGTGGTATTGGACCACCCTCCAGGAGATCAACATAGTTGTATTGAACCACCCTCCAGGAGGTTAACATAGTGGTATTGGACCACCCTCCAGGAGGTCAACATAGTGGTATTGGATCACCCTCCAGGAGGTC
The DNA here is from genome assembly GCA_009830355.1 of Cherax destructor. Classification (NCBI taxonomy): domain Eukaryota; kingdom Metazoa; phylum Arthropoda; class Malacostraca; order Decapoda; family Parastacidae; genus Cherax; species Cherax destructor. Next base: position 18,327 of record WNWK01026591.1, on the reverse strand, counting down.
AACATAGTGGTATTGGACCACCCTCCAGGAGGTCAACATAGTGATATTGGACCACCCTCCATCAGGTCAACATAGTGGTATTGGACCACCCTCCAGGAGATCAACATAGTGGTATTGGACCACCCTCCATCAGGTCAACATGGTACTGAAGCATTCACAGGTTCATCAAGGGGATGGTAAATTCTCTCTCCTCCAGAGCGAGCATAACACAAACACAACTCTTTCCTTTAAAACGCTTAACTTGAAGTTCATAAAGAGTGTAACTCTACGTAAGAGCAAGAGGTTTGCATGTTAATACCTAGTTAATCTGGAGAGTGCGTGTTGAGCCTGGCACTGGCCGTTCACGAGATGCGTGTTGAGCCTGGCACTGGCCGTTCACGAGGTGCGTGTTGAGCCTGGCACTGGGCGTTCACGAGGTGCGTGCGGCTGGAGTAGCAATGGTGCAGGAAGCAGGACATACATATGTAAAACTAACACAATTGAGTAAAGAATTGCCAAAGTAAGGACATGCAAATTCCCGGTGTGCTTTGAAACTGTGAATGATATATCAAAACATATTGGGTTGTTTCTTTCACTGTGGTCATGTTAAACACACACACACACACACACACACACACACACACACACAAACACACACACAAACACACACACACGCACACACACAAAACACACACACACACACACACACACACACACACACACAAGCTTATAAACGACAACCAGCACGGTTTCAGGGAAGGAAAATCCTGTGTCACAAACCTACTGGAGTTTTATGATAAGGTAACAGAAGTAAGACACGAGAGAGAGGGTGGATAGACTGCATTTTTTGGACTGCAAGAAGGCGTTCGACACAGTTCCTCACAAGAGGTTAATGCAAAAGCTAAAGGATCAGGCACACGTAACAGGAAAACACTGCAATGGATCAGAGAATATCTGACAGGAGGCAACAACGAGTCATGGTACGTGACGAGATGTCAGAGTGGGCACCTGTGACGAGTGGAGTTCCACAAGGGTCAGTCCTAGGACCTGTACTGTTTTTGGTATATGTGAATGACATAACGGAAGGATAGACTCAGAAGTGTCCCTGTTTGCAGATGATGTGAAGTTAATGAGAAGAATAAAATCAGTCGAGGATCAGGCAGGACTACAAAGAGACCTGGACAGGCTGCAAGCCTGGTCCAGTAACTGGCTCCTTGAATTTAACCCTGCCAAATGTAAAGTCATGAATATCGGGAAGGGCAAAGAAGACCGCAGACAGAGTATAGTCTAGGTGGCCAAAGACTGCAAGCCTCACTCAAAGAAAAGATCTTGGGGTGAGTATAATACCGAGCACATCTCCTGAGGCACACATCAATCAGATAACTGCTGCAGCATACGGGCGGCTGGCAAACCTAAGAATAGCGTTCCAATACCTCACTAAGGAATCATTCAAGACTCTGTCATACCATATACGTCAGGCCCATACTGGAGTATGCAGCACCGGTTTGGAACCCACACCTGGTCAAGCACGTCAAGAAATTAGAGAAAGTGCAAAGGTTTGCAACAAGACTAGTCCCAGAGCTAAGGGATTGTCCTACGAAGAAAGGTTAAGGGAAATCGGCCTGACGACACTAGAGGACAGGAGGGTTAGGGAGACATGATAACGACATATAAAATACTGCGAGGAATAGATAAGGTGGACAGAGACAAGATGTTCCAGAGAGGGGACACAGAAACAAGGGGTCACAATTGGAAGTTGAAGACTCCTATGAGTCAAAGGGATGTTAGGAAGTATTTCTTCAGTCATAGAGTTGTCAGGAAGTGGAATAGCTTAGAAAGCGACATAGTGGAGGCAGGAACCATACATAGTTTTAAGACTAGGTTTGATAAAGCTCATGGAGCAGGGAGAGAGAGGACCTAGTAGCAATCAGTGAAGAGGCGGGGCCAGGAGCTATGACTCGACCCCTGCAACCACAAATAGGTGAGTACAAACACACACACACACACACGCACACACACCGGCCGACTCCCACCGAGGCAGGTGACCAGAAAAAAAGAAAACTATAAAGTTTTCCTTTTGTTTATATTTAGTAATGTCTACAGAATGGGTTACTAGTTCCTTGCTACTCTCATTTTAGAGCACACTTGCCCCATGCTCCTAGGGTCTCCGACCTTACTGGAACAAAGTTATAGCATGGTGGCAGCCCTCCGTATCTGTTGATCTTCTGGGTCTCCCTGAAACTGGCAGTTCCACCCCTTTTGGTTTCAGAGTATGGCAATTAGGTGTCAGCTAATGTAGAGGCACAGGTGTAGTCCCAAACAATCTGTTTACCATTATATTAGCTCAGAGGCACTCACGCTACCGTATGTCCTCGGTCCAAGGGTAACACATCTAGCTTGGCTGGCTGCTTGGTTCTTGTAGGATTGCGTGGTCCTGTGGGTTAGAGCGTCATGGGTTTTCGCTCACCATGAGGCGGGCCAAAGCAGCATGCGTTCGAATCCTCGGCTAGTCGCAGTGATGTTATTGATCAATAGCACTTGTTCGTGGTCACAATAATTATATATATAATATATATATATATATATATATATATATATATATATATATATATATATATATATATATACTTGGAACCATTAGCGTGTTACCGCCCGCACTACCATCTAGCGGGCTGAGGCTAAACTTCAGTTTCCTCGGGTCTGATTTGCTTTAATTTCTACTCCTGGTAGTATTAACCTTACCTGGTGTGGGTTGAAGTTTGGAGAATCACTTCACCTCCACTCTTCTCCTGATTAGGTAAGGTGATCTACCAGGAGTATTTCTGTTCTTTGTTACTGATTTACTTGGTTACCAGTGATGACGTTGAAGTAGAATACCACCTTTGTCTTTCTTCAATGTTATACTTATTAACCCTTTTGTAACCAGTGTTGTTTTTTATTATCAGCTGTGCTGCTGGTCTGGTCAACCAGGGTAGACGCTATATGGGTGTGAAGCATGGTTGGTGATGTTGCAACGAGGAGAAGGCTGGAGGCAGTAGAGATGTCATGACTGAGGTCAATGTGTGGTGTGAATATAATGCAGAGAATTCGGAGTTTGGAAATTAGGAGGAGGTGCGGGATTACCAAAACTATTATCCAGAGAGCTGAGGAGGGGTTGTTGAGGTGGTTCGGACATGTAGAGAGAATGGAACGAGGCAGAATGACTTCGAGAGTGTATAAATCTGTAGTGGAGGGAAGGTGGGGTAGGGGTCGGCCTAGGAAAGGATGGAAGGAGGGGGTAAAAGAGGTTTTGTGTGCGAGGGGCTTGGACATCCAGCAAGCATGTGTGAGCGTATTTGATAGGATTGAATGGAGACAAATTGTTTCTAATACTTGACGTGCTGTTGGAGTGTGAGCAAAGTAACATTTATGAAGGGATTCAGGGAAACCGGCACGCCGGACTTGAGTCCTGGAGATGGGAAGTACAGTGTCTGCACTCTGAAGGAGGGGTGTTAATGTTGCAGTTTTATAACTGTAGTGTAAAGCACCCCTCTTTCAAGACAGTGATGGACTGAATGATGATGAAAGTTTTTCTTTTTCGGGCCACCCTGCCTTGGTGGGAATCGGCCTATGTATTAATAAAAATAAAAAAAAATGGAAGACAGCCAGCCCACAAGCACTGATGTTGAAGTAATGACCTAATGAACTTCGATATAATATAAAAGACTTTACATTCTGAAAATAGATATATCTGCCAATTGTCTTAGGTATTTTCCATACATTTAGAAAACAGGTCCACAGCCGACTCACTTAAAACTAAAGGTAGACATCTGTAGTTTATCCATAGGAAGAAGGCCATAGTTTATCTTTCCCACAAGATTCTTAGGCAGAAGCTGGTCTAACCATCAAGAACAAGCAAGAGAACAGGCCCTTATTACTCAATTTGGAACTACAACACTTAAGACAATCGTATATGCGTCTAATTTTAGGCTGTGCATGATAACCTCAATTATAAATGAATTGAGCTTGAATAAGCCACCACTGTTATTTTATAATAAATATTTATCATGTTTTATAATTCCCGAGTCTACAAAATTTCGTTCAGGCAAAGTTATTATACACACTAATATGGCTGAAAATCGCATTTGATTCCTGGGCAGTTCGTATCGTATATCATTGTTGTGATGTCCTAACGTCTAGAGGTTTGCCGCTCTGTCCCACATAAGGTAAGTTACAACCATTGCAACGAATTCTGTAAACACTACTAACACAATGTTGAGGAGAATTCTTTATCAAAATGCTTTTAACACTTCGTGAATTCTTAAAAACTACTTGTATGTTAAATCTTATAAGGGCATTCGGCTGGATAGATAGATTCTCATTGTAAGGGAGAACCAGCACATTCTTGATCTGAGGTGTTATCCTGGGTTCAGTCCTATGATAAGTTAAGTAAAAGGACACAAATGCAACTAATGAGACATTTTATTGTGGCAACGTTTCGCTCTCCAGGAGCTTTGTCAAGCCGTTACAAGCAATACATGGACACAGAATGTATGAGCTCCTGGAGTGCGAAACGTTGCCACAATAAAATGTCTCATTAGTTGCATTTGTGTCCTTTTACTTAACATATTGTCGGTAATTCTACCAATATTAATACAAGTCCTATGATACGTTTTCCTAGCTGCCAGCAACTCTGATTCCACGAACTCCTTAGAGTGCCGCAGTTTCGTGGCAATATCAAATATTTTCCTAATTTCTTGATCGAGAAACTCTGGGCTCAGTAAGCTCTCTGGGTTCAGTAAGCTCTCTGGGCTCAGTAAGCTCTCTGGGCTCAGTAAGCTCTCTGGGTTCAGTAAGCTCTCTGGGCTCAGTAAGCTCTCTGGGCTCAGTAAGCTCTCTGGGCTCAGTAAGCTCTTTGGGCTCAGTAAGCTCTCTGGGCTCAGTAAGCTCTTTGGGCTCAGTAAGCTCTTTGGGCTCAGTAAGCTCTCTGGGCTCAGTAAGCTCTCTGGGCTCAGTAAGCTCACTGGGCTCAGTAAGCTCTTTGGGCTCAGTAAGCTCTCTGGGCTCAGTAAGGTCTCTGGGCTCAGTAAGCTCTCTGGGCTCAGTAAGGTCTCTGGGCTCAGTAAGCTCTCTGGGCTCAGTAAGCTCTCTGGGCTCAGTAAGCTCTCTGGGCTCAGTAAGCTCTTTGGGCTCAGTAAGCTCTTTGGGCTCAGTAAGCTCTCTGGGCTCAGTAAGCTCTCTGGGCTCAGTAAGCTCTCTGGGCTCAGTAAGCTCTTTGGGTTCAGTAAGCTCTCTGGGCTCAGTAAGCTCTTTGGGCTCAGTAAGCTCTCTGGGCTCAGTAAGCTCTCTGGGCTGAGTAAGCTCTCGGAAACACAGTGAGATAGACACTCCTTTTTACTTTTCTTTCTCATGGTTGGAATAATAGTGACTGTATGAGCACACATTGGTGGACTTCCTATATACTGCAAACTTGAACTATCTATCAACACGGTGTATCAACACGGTGTATCAACACGGTGCATCAACACGGTGTATCAACCCGGTGTATCAACCCGGTGTATCAACCCGGTGTATCAACCCGGTGTATCAACCCGGTGTATCAACCCGGTGTATCAACCCGGTGTATCAACCCGGTGTATCAACCCGGTGTATCAACCCGGTGTATCAACACGGTGTATCAACCGGTGCAACGTATAACCGTGATCAACCGGTGTATCAACCGGTGTATCAACCCGGGATCAACACGGTGTATCAACACGGTGTATCAACACGGTGTATCAACACGGTGTATCAACACGGTGTATCAACACGGTGTATCAACACGGTGCATCAACACGGTGTATCAACACGGTGTATCAACACGGTGTAT
>WNWK01026591.1:0-5000 GCA_009830355.1 Cherax destructor | reverse complement strand
TTTATACAAAGGAACAATACACGCTCTCTGCCAATCCCTAGGTACCTTACCTCTTCCATACATTTATTAAATAATAGCACCAACCACTCCAAAATTATATCCCCACCTGCTTTTAACATTTCTATCTTTATCCCATCAATCCCAGCTGCCTTACCCCTTTCATTCTACCCACTGCCTCACGAACTTCCCTACACCCACAACTGGCTCTTCCACACTCCTACAAGATGTTATTCCTCCTTGCCCTACACACGAAATCACAGCTTCCCTGTCTTCATCAACATTTAACAAATCCTAAAATATTCTCTCCATCTTCCCTGATACCTCTAACTCTCCATTTAATAACTTCCTCCTCCTATTTTTAACTGTCAAATCCATTTGTTCTCTAGGCTTCCTCAACTTATTAATCTCATTCCAAAACTTTTTCTTATTTTCAACAAAATTTGCTGATAACATCTCACCCACTCTCTCATCTGCTCTCTTTTACATTGCTTCACCACTCTTTTAACCTCTCTTTTTCTCTCCATATACTCTTCCCTCCTTGCATCACTTCTACTTTGTAAAACCTCTCATATGCTAACTTTTTCTCCCTTACTACTCTCTTTACATCATCATTCCACCAATCGCTCCTCTTCCCTCCCGCACCCACTCGCCTGTAACCACAAACTTCTGCTGAACACTCTAACACTACATTTTTAAATCTACCCCATACATTTTCGACCCCATTGCCTACACTCTCACTAGCCCATCTATCCTCCAATAGTTGTTTATATCTTACCCTAACTGCCTCCTCTTTTAGTTTATAAACCTTCACCTCTCTTTTACTTACTGATTCTATTTTCCTTGTATCCCATCTACCTTTTACTCCCACTGTAGCTATAACTAAAAAGTGATCTGATATATCTGTAGCCCCTCTATAAACATGTACATCCTGAAGTCTACTCAACAGTCTTTTATCTATCAATACATAGTCCAACAAACTACTGTCATTACGCCCTACATCATATCTTGTATACTTATTTATCCTCTTTTTCTTAAAATATGTATTACCTATAACTAAACCCTTTCTATACAAAGTTCAATCAAAGGGCTCCCATTATCATTTACACCTGGCACCCCAAACTTACCTACTACACCCTCTCTGCATGTTTCTCCCACTTTAGCATTTAGGTCCCCTACCACAATTACTCTCTCATTTGGTTCAAAAGTTCCTATACATTCGCTTAACATCTCCCAAAATCTCTCTCTCCTCTACACTCCTCTCTTCTCCAGGTGCATACACGCTTATTATGACCCACTTTTCGCATCCGACCCTTATTTTAATCCACATAATCCTTGAATTTACACATTTATATTCCCTTTTTCCTTCCATAACTGATCCTTCAACATTATTGCTACCCTTCCTTAGCCTCTAACTCTCTCAGATACTCCTGACTTAATCCCATTTATTTCTCCCCACTGAAACTCGCCTACCCCTTCAGCTTTGTTTCGCTTAGGGCCAGGACATCCAACTTCTTTTCATTCATAACATCGGCAATCATCTCTTTCTTATCATCCGCACTACATCCACGCACATTCAGACAACCCATTTTATAAAGTTTTTCTTCTTCTCGTTTTAGTAGATTTGTACAGGAGAAGGGGTTACTAGCCCATTGCTCCCGGCATCTTAGTCGCCTCATACGACACGCATGGCTTACGGAGGAAAGATTCTTTTCCACTTCCCCATGGACAATAGAGAAAATAAAAGGAACAAGAGCTATTAAGAAAAGAAGAAAAACCTAGATGTGTGTATGTATATATATGCATGTGTATGCCAGTGTAGTGTGACCTAAAGTGTAAGTAGAAGTAGCTAGATATACCTGTTATCCAGCGTGTTTATGAGACAGAAAAGACACCAGCAATCCTACCATCATGTAAACAGTTTCAGGTTTCTGTTTCACAGTCACCTGGCAGGACGGTAGTACTCTCCCTGGGTGGTTGCTGTCTACCAACCTACTACCTATATATATATTTATATATATATTTATATATATATTTATATATATATTTATATATATATTTATATATATATTTATATATATATTTATATATATATTTATATATATTATATATATATTTATATATATATTTATATATATTATATATATATTTATATATATATTTATTTATATATATATTTATATATATATTTATATATATATTATTTATATATATATATTTATATATATTTTTATATATATATTTATATATATATTTATATATATATTTATATATATATTTATATATATATTTATATATTTATATATTTATTTATATATATATTTATATATATATTTATTTATATATATATTTATATATATATTTATTTATATATATATTTATATATATATTTATTTATATATATATTTATATATATATTTATTTATATATATATTTATATATATATTTATATATATATTTATTTATATATATATTTATATATATATTTATTTATATATATATTTATATATATATTTATTTATATATATATTTATATATATATTTATTTATATATATATTTATATATATATTTATTTATATATATATTTATATATATATTTATTTATATATATATTTATATATATATTTATTTATATATATTTATATATATATTTATTTATATATATTTATTTATATATATTTATTTATATATATTTATTTATATATATTTATTTATATATATTTATTTATATATATATATTTATATATATATTTATATATATATATTTATATATATATTTATATATATTGCAGTGGCTCTGCGCCTTGCTGCCCCCATTCACACGGAATATACGTGTATTTGCAGCGATGCGCAAGCCGACCAATATGGTCTACATGGTCTTAACTGTTCTAAAACCAAGGGTTGGCATGCAAGACACAATGAAGTCAACGACATCATAAAGAGAACCCTTGCTACAGCTGGATGCCCAGCCGAGAGAGAGCCTCGATCACTAGCAGCCAACAACGCCCACAACCCAGCAAACCGCCCCGACGGGATCACCATCTATCCTTGGAAGAATGGGATTATACCTGTGTGTCGACACTGGCTGACACCTACATCCCTCACATTGTCGGGCGACAGGGAGGAGCTGCTGACCACAGAGAGGAGTACAAGAACGGCAAGTACAGGGACATAAGCCAACAGTATAAATTTGTCCCAGTGGGATCAGAGACCTTGGGAGCGTGGGGAAAAAATGCAACACGTTTCCTTAAAGAACTGGGTTCCAGACTCATCGACACCACCAAGGACCCAAGGGCAGCCACGTTCATGTTCCAGCGTCTCAGCGTGGCCATCCAGAGGGGAAATGCATGCTGCATACTTGGCTCGCGTCCGGCTTCGGAGGAGCTGGAGGAGATTCATAATCTTTGACATATTGTACCATTGTATTCATGTTCATGTTTGTGTTTTATATAAATGTATACTGTCTATTAATAAAGCATTTATATGTATGAAAAAAAAAAAAAAAAAAAAAAAATATATATATATATATATTTATATATATATTTATATATATATTTATATATATATATATATATATATATATATATATATATATATATATATATATATATATACTCATATTCAGATGAATTCATTGACTTATGTAAAAGAAGGCAATTATGTAATGCATATGCCAAGTTTTGGGTTAAATGGATGATCGATCATTCATGGTCACTCTGCTGAACACGTAGTTGTGAGGCAGGGGGAGGGAGGCAGAGGGAGGGAGGCAGGGGAGGGAAGCAGGGGAAGGGAGGCGGGGAGGGAGGCAGGGAAAGGGAGGCAGGGAGGAGCAACTCCGAAAATATGTCAATGTTTTCATAATGCAGTGTATCAGTTTGGCGACTATCGAACGAGGTATCCCCAGCCCCTCCTTCCTCCCTCCCTCCTCCCCCGTCTCCTCCCAGACCCCATCACTGACCACCCCCAGTCCTTCCAAATTTCCTGTGCCAGCGTATATAAGAAGAAAGTAGTCAATTAAATAATCTTTACACACAAATTCTTCTACCTCGTTCAACTTGGAAGATATGATGAGGGAATTACTCAGTGATTTGTTGAATAAGCAACAAACATTGAGCAATACCATCTATGTTACAAGGACAACCTTTGAGAGTCAGTGCGTGACGACCAATGTCTTTCTATATAATAATTACAAGGCAATAACAAAAGAAACTTTGTTTAAATATCACATACATCAGGCAAGATGGAGCTGCAACACGAGGTGACAATGTCACATACCTGTGTTAGAAAGACTCTGACGAGCAATGAGGATATAGTCAGTATCTGAAACTAGACACAGTAGCTGCGAAATATTTTATATTTCACTTCCGCAAATCTGTAGTCACTTTTTCAAAGGCATTATCAACTCTCAGGATGACATGTCACATTGTCGAGGAGTAAACATGCCATCAGGCATCGTAATAATGGAAGAGATGGGGATAGAGGAGGAAGGGAGGGATGGATGGGGATAGTCGCTGAGGCACGACTTTCCACCACGATGAGCACTTAAGTTTTCATCAGGTATGTCGGTGTCGGAATATAAGTATGATGTGAATAGTGATTTATAAAGTACAATGTACACACATATATAACACACATACACACAGACACACACACCAGGGGCTGAGTATCGACCCCTGCAACCACAAATAGGTGAGTACACACACAAAACACACACACGCTGTGTGTGCCACTAACCCCAATCTTCAATACTCATCCCTTGAAACTGGGCAACTACCTGAGGTATGGAAGACGGCAAATGTAGGTCCCATTTTTAAGAAAGGAGACAGAAACGAGGCACTAAACTATAGACCATGGAGAAGATTATCAGGAGGAGAGTGGTAGAGCACCTGGAAAGGAACAAGATTATAAACGACAACCAGCACAGATTCATTGAAGGCAATCCTGTGTCACAAACCTTCTGGAGTTTTGACAAGGTAACAGAAGTAAGACACGAGAGAGGGGG
>WNWK01026590.1:0-27201 GCA_009830355.1 Cherax destructor | reverse complement strand
GCAAATAGATTACTGGGATTTATATCAAGAAGTGTTAGCAACAGAAGTCCAGACGTTATATTACAGCTTTATACATCATTAGTAAGGCCTCACCTAGATTACGCAGCTCAGTTCTGGTCTCCATATTACAGAATGGACATAAATTCGTTAGAAAACATTCAGCGTAGAATGACTAAATTAATACATAGCATTAGAAATCTTCCTTACGAAGAAAGATTGAAGACCCTTAAATTACATTCACTTGTAAGACGAGAATGAGGGAGACATGATCGAGGTATACAAGTGGAAAATGGGTATTAACAAAGGGGATATAAATAAGGTCTTGAGGGTATCTTCCAAGAGAGAACCCAATAATGGATTCAAGTTAGATAAGTTTAGATTTAGAAAGGATATAGGAAAGTATTGGTTTGGAAATAGGGTAGTTGATGAATGGAACAGTCTGCCTAGTAGGGTTATTGAAGCAAGGACCTTGGGTAGTTTTAAATTTAGGTTGGATAAATTCATGAGTGAAAGGGGTTGGATTTGAGTGGGAATTGCACATGAGTAAATAAAATTATCAAAGCTTATTTTTTGGGTAGCATTGAAAATTAGGTTGAACAAATATTCTGTTGGTGGGATGGAATGTGAAGGACCTGCATAGAATGGGCCAACAGGCCTGCTGCAGTGTTCCTCCTTTCTTATGTTCTTATGTAAATTCATGAGTGAGAGGGGTTGGATTTGAGTGGGACTCGCGCATGAGTGGGTAGAATTGTCAAAGCTTATTTCTTGGGTACCATTGAAAATTGGGTTGAGCAAATATTCTGTTAGTGGGACGGATTGTGAAGGACCTGCCTAGTATGGGCCAACAGGCCTGCTGCAGTGTTCCTCCTTTCTTATGTTAAGAACATAAGAACATAAGAATGGAGGAACACTGCAGAAGGCCTACTGGCCCATACAAGGCAAGTCCTTATCAAAACCACCACTACCTAAGAATTTACTCCTGTACTCACGACACTAATAAAACCCAGCCCCTCCCACTCATATATTTGTCCAATCTCTTTTTAAAGCCACCCAAGGTCCTAGCCTCTATCACCCTACTCGGAAGATTGTTCCACGCATCTACAACTCTGTTCGAAAACCAGTACTTGCCTATGTCCTTTCTAAATCTAAATTTATCCAATTTAAATCCGTTATTTCTGGTTCTTACTTGGTTCGATATCCTCAGTATTTTATTAATATCTCCTTTGTTTATGCCCATCATCCACTTGTACACCTCGATGATATCTCCCCTCATTCTACGTCTCTCCAGAGAGTGGAGATTCAATGCTCTAAGTCTATCTTCATACGGGAGATTTCTTATACTGTAAATCATTTTAGTCATTCTTCTTTGTATGTTCTCCAATGAATCTATATCCATCCTGTAGTAAGGAGACCAAAACTGAGCTGCATAATCCAAATGAGGTCTCACTAGTGATGTATAGAGTTGTAAAATAACTTTTGGACTTCTGTTGCTTATACTTCTTGAAATAAATCCTAGTAATCTGTTAGCCTTATTGCGCACACTTAGGCACTGTTGTCTTGGCTTTAGATTTCTGCTTACCATGACTCCCAAGTCTTTTTTACATTCTGTATGATCAAGCTCAACTTCACCTAGTTTATAAATTCGAGGGATATTTTCATTACCAACGAACATAAGAACATAAGAACATAAGAAAGGAGGAACACTGCAGCAGGCCTGTTGGCCCATACTAGGCAGGTCCTTCACAATCCGTCCCACTAACAGAATATTTGCTCAACCCAATTTTCAATGCTACCCAAGAAATAAGCTTTGACAATTCTACCCACTCATGCGCGAGTCCCACTCAAATCCAACCCCTCTCACTCATGAATTTATCCAACCTAAATTTGAAACTACCCAAGGTCCTAGCTTCAATAACCCTACTAGGCAGACTGTTCCACTCATCAACTACCCTATTTCCAAACCAATACTTTCCTATATCCTTTCTAAATCTAAACTTATCTAACTTGAATCCATTATTGCGGGTTCTCTCTTGGAGAGATATCCTCAAGACCTTATTTATATCCCCTTTGTTAATACCCATTTTCCACTTGTATACCTCGATCATGTCTCCCTCATTCTACGTCTTACAAGTGAATGTAATTTTAGGGTCTTCAATCTTTCTTCGTAAGGAAGATTTCTAATGCTATGTATTAATTTAGTCATTCTACGCTGAATGTTTTCTAACGAATTTATGTCCATTCTGTAATATGGAGACCAGAACTGAGCTGCGTAATCTAGGTGAGGCCTTACTAATGATGTATAAAGCTGTAATATAACCTCTGGACTTCTGTTGCTAACACTTCTTGATATAAATCCCAGTAATCTATTTGCCTTATTACGTACGCTTAGGCATTGCTGTCTTGGTTTAAGGTTGCTGCTTACCATCACCCCCAAGTCCTTCTCGCAATCTGTATGGCTAAGTTCTACGTTATTTAACTTATAAGTGCTTGGGTTATGGACACTCCCGAGCTTCAGAACCTTGCATTTATCTACATTGAACTGCATCTGCCACTTTTCTGACCACGAATTAAGTTTGTCTAAATCTTCCTGAAGTTCTATGACATCTATGTTTGAATCAATTATCCTACCTATCTTCGTGTCGTCGGCGAATTTGCTCATATCACTAGTAATTCCCTCATCAAGGTCATTGATATATATTATAAATAACAATGGGCCTAAGACTGATCCCTGTGGAACACCACTTGTTACAAGTCCCCATTCGGATTTAACCCCATTTATGCACACTCTCTGCTTCCTATTGGTGAGCCATGACTCGATCCATGACAGCACTTTTCCCCCAATGCCATGAGCTGCCACTTTCTTTAACAGTCTCTGGTGCGGTACTCTATCAAAAGCCTTACTAAAGTCTAAATAAACAATATCGAATTCTTTATCGTGATCAACAGCCTCAAAAGCTTTACTGAAGAAGGTTAATAAATTAGATAGGCAGGAACGGCCCTCGTGAATCCATGCTGGGTATCATTAATCAAATTATGGTTATCTAGATGGCTTCTAATAATATCAGCTATAATTGACTCTAGTAATTTGCCTACAATTGAGGTCAGGCTTATTGGGCGGTAGTTTGACGGTAGTGACTAGCACCTTACACTTGTCCACATTGAACTTCATCTGCCACTTTTCAGACCAAGACATTAATTTATCCAAATCCTCCTTGAGTTCATTGGTATCCTCCTCAGAATGAATTATACGGCCTATTTTTGTATCATCAGCAAATTTACTCATGTCACTTGCAATTCCTTCATCAAGGTCATTTATGTAAATTATGAACAACAATGGGCCCAAAACTGATCCTTGTGGAACGCCACTGGTGACAAATCCCCATTCAGATTTGACCCCATTAATGGAAACTCTCTGCTTTCTATTGGTAAGCCATGCCTCTATCCATGCTAGAACTTTACCTCCTATACCATGAGCTGCCACCTTTCTTAAGAGTCTCTTGTGAGGTACTCTATCGAAGGCCTTACTGAAATCCAAGTAAACTATATCATATTCTTTATCACTGTCTACTGCCTCAAATGTTTTATTGAAAAACGTCAGTAAATTTGTCAGGCAGGAACGACCTCTCGTAAACCCATGCTGAGATTCATTAATCAAATTATGTTCTTCAAGGTGACTTCTGATAATATCAGCTATAATTGATTCTAATAATTTGCCTACTATAGACGTGAGGCTTATTGGACGGTAATTTGATGGACTGGACTTATCCCTGATTTGAATATAGGAACTACATTAGCTATCTTCCACATCTCTGGCACAACACCAGTTAGGATGGACGTGTTAAACACATTCGTTAATGGCTGACTAAGTTCCATCTTGCATTCTTTAAGTACCCTGGAAAACAACTCGTCGGGTCCTGGGGACTTATTTTGCTTCAGTTTATCTATCTGTTTGATAACCATGTCCCTCGTGACAGTAATATTAGTTAATTTGAATTCTTCAGGAACTGAATAATAGTTAATTTCTGGAATCTTATTTACGTCTTCTTGTGTAAAGACTGACAAAAAATAGTCATTAAATAGAGAACACATTTCCAGTTCGTTATCCGTCAGCTGTCCATTCCCAATTTTCAGAGGTCCTACCTTTTCCCTCACCTTCGTCCTGTACACTTGGAAGAACCCTTTTGGATTAGTCTTTGATTCATTAGCAACCTTAATCTCATAGTCACGTTTAGCCTTTCTAATCCCCTTTTTTACTTCTCTTTTCAACTGAACATATTGGTCAATAAGGTTAACATCTCCTCTTTTGATGCGCCTATAAATTCCTCTTTTCTCCCCTAATAGATGTTTTAGCCTCCTGTTAATCCATTTGGGATCGTTATTATTTGTTCTTATGTTCTTATGTTTTTTATTAACTCCAACATGTGCGTAATAGCATCGTTTGTGCTCTTGTTTGTCCTGAATCCAAATTGACAGGGGTTGAGTACATTGTGTGAGACGAGGTAGGAATAGATTTGTCTATAAATTAATTTTTCGAAGATTTTAGAAAGCAATGGTAAATTAGAAATTGGTCTATAATTATTCAGGTCTGTTTGATCACTTCCTTTCCTATATCCTTTCTAAATCTAAACTTATCAAATTTGAATCCATTATTTCGGGTTCTCTCTTGGTGAGATATCCTTAAGACCTTATTAATATCGCCTTTGTTAATACCCATTTTCCACTTGTATACCTCGATCATGTCTCCCCTCATTCTTCGTCTTACAAGTGAATGTAATTTAAGGGTCTTCAATCTATCTTCATACTGAAGATTTCTAATGCTATGTATTAATTTAGTCATTCTACGCTGAATGTTTTCTAACGAATTTATATCCATTCTTTCACATCTTGATATAAATCCCAGTAATCTATTTGCCTTATTACGTACGCTTATGCATTGCTCTCTTGGTTTAAGGTTGCTGCTTAATAACCCCCAAGTCCTTTTCGCAATCTGAATGGCTAAGTTCTACATTATTTAACTTATAAATTAGACACATATGCAACACTTGGGTATCTTTATTGAGGAAACGTTTCGCCACACAGTGGCGAAACGTTTCCTCAATAAAGATACCCAAGTGTTGCATATGTGTCTAATTTATAACTTGTCGGTTCTCTGAACCATTCATCTACGTTATTGAACTTATAAGTGCTAGGGTTATGGACACTCCCTAGCTTTAGAACCTTGCATTTATCTTCATTGAACTGCATCTGCCACTTTTCTGACCATATATTAAGTTTGTCTAAATCCTCCTGAAGTTCCATGACATCTACGTTTGAATCAATTATCCTACCTATCTTCGTGTCGTCTGCGATTTTTCTCATATCACTAGTAATTCCCTCGTCAAGGTCATTGATATATATTATAAACAACAACGGGCCTAAGACTGATCCCTGTGGAACACCACTTGTTACAGATCCCCATTCGGATTTAACCCCATTAATGCACACTCTCTGCTTCCTGTTCGTAAGCCATGACTCGATCCATGACAACACTTTTCCCCCAATGCCATGAGCTGCAACTTTCTTTAATAGTCTCTGGTGTGGTACTCTATCAAAAGCCTTACTAAAATCAAAATAAACAATATCAAATTCTTTATCGTGACCAACAGCCTCAAAAGCTTTACCGAAGAAAGTTAATAAATTAGTTAGGCAGGAACGGCCCCTCGTGAATCCATGCTGAGTATCATTAATCAAATTATTTTTATCCAGATGGCTTCTTATAAAATCAGCTATAATGGACTCTAGTAATTTACCTACAATTGAGGTCAGGCTTATTGGGCGGTAATTTGACGGTAGTAACTTGTCCCCTGCTTTAAAAATAGGAATTACATTAGCCATCTTCCACATATCAGACACTACACCTGTTTGAAGAGATAAGTTTAAAATGTTAGTTAATGGTTCACAGAGTTCCATTTTGCATTCCTTAAGAACCCTTGCAAAACGTTCATCAGGACCCGGCGATTTATTTTGTTTCAGTCGGTCTACTTGTTTCATAACCATTTCGCTAGTGACTGTGATATTACATAATTTATCTTCTTCAGGGCCACTATAAAAATTAATTACTGGGATATTATTCGTGTCTTCCTGTGTGAAAACCGAGAGTCCTGCCTTAACTGCGAGGATTTACTAGCACCCGGGTCCTGCCTCAGCTGCGAGGATTTACTAGCACCTGGGTCCTGCCTCAGCTGCGAGGATTTACTAGCACCCGGGTCCTGCCTCAGCTGCGAGGATTTACTAGCACCCGGGTCCTGCCTCAGCTGCGAGGATTTACTAGCACCTGGGTCCTGCCTCAGCTGCGAGGATTTACTAGCACCCGGGTCCTGCCTCAGCTGCGAGGATTTACTAGCACCCGGGTCCTGCCTCAGCTGCGAGGACTTACTAGCACCCGGGTCCTGCCTCAGCTATGCGGACTTAATAGCACCCAGGTCCTGCATCAGCTGCGAGGACTTACTAGCACCCGGGTCCTACCTCAGCTGTGAGGACTTACTAGCACCCGGGTACTGCCTCAGCTGCGAGGACTTACTAGCACCCGGGTCCTGCCTCAGCTGCGAGGACTTACTAGCACCCGGGTACTGCCTCAGCTATGCGGACTTAATAGCACCCATTTCCTGCATCAGCTGCGAGGACTTAATAGCACCCAGGTCCTGCCTCAGCTATGCGGACTTAATAGCACCCAGGTCCTGCATCAGCTGCGAGGACTTACTAGCACCCGGGTCCTACCTCAGCTGTGAGGACTTATTAGCACCCGCTTACTGCCTCAGCTGCGAGGACTTACTAGCACCCAGGTCCTGCCTCAGCTGCGAGGACTTACTAGCACCCGGGTCCTGCCTCAGCAGAAAGGTACTACAATAGATCAGAGAATACCTGGCAGGAATGCAACGAGTCATGGTACGTGGCGAGGTGTCAGAGTGGACGAACGTCACGAGCGGAGTTCCACAGGGGTGAGTGATAGGACCAGTGCTGTTTCTGATATATGTGGATGACATGACATAAGGGATAGACTCAGAAGTGTCCCTGTTTGCAGATAATGTGAAGCTAATGAGAACTATTAACTCGGATGAGGATCAGGCAGGACAACAAAGGGACCTGAACAGGCTGCAAGCTTGGTCCAGCAATTGGCTTCTGGAATTTAACCTAAAGCAAATGTAGTCGTGAAGATCAGGGAAAGACAAAGAAGACTGCAGACAGAGTACAGGCTAGGGGGCCGAATACTGCAAGCCTCATGCAAAGAAAAGAATTTAGGGATGAGTATAATACCGACGTCATCTCCTGAGGCGCACATCATCCAGATAACTGCTGCAGCATATGGGCGCCTTGCACACCTCAGAATAACATTTTGACATCTCAGTAAGGAATCATTCAAGACTCTGTACATTGTGTACGTCAGGCCCATATTGGGGTACGCACCACCAGTTTGGAACCCACACCTGGTCAAACACGTTTGAAATTAGAGAAAGTGCAAAGGTTTGTAACAAAACTACTCCAGGAGCTAAGGAAAATGTCCTACAAGTAAACGTTAAGGGAAATCGACCTAACGACACTGGAGGACAGGAGGTATAGGGAAACCTGATAATGACATAAAATACTGCAAGGAATTGACAAGGTGGACAGACTAAGAATTTTCCAAAGATGGGACACAGTAACAAGGGGTCACAATTGGAAGTTATAGACTCAGAAGAGTCAGAGGGATGTTAAGAAGTATTTCTTTCGTCATAGAATTGTAAGGAAGTGGAATAACCTGGAAAGTGATAT
Source organism: Cherax destructor (assembly GCA_009830355.1). Lineage (NCBI taxonomy): Eukaryota > Metazoa > Arthropoda > Malacostraca > Decapoda > Parastacidae > Cherax > Cherax destructor. The sequence continues at coordinate 19,413 of WNWK01026590.1, read as the reverse complement.
AGTGGAGGCAGGATCCATACATAGTTTTAAGATGAGGAATGAAAAAGCTCATGGAGCAGGGAGAGAAAGTGGACCTAGTAGTTACCAGCGAAGAGGCGGTGCCAGGAGCTATGTATCAACCCCTACAACCACAATTAGGTGAGTACACACACAGACACACACCTGCAACCACAACTAGGTGAGTACACACAAATGAGCCCTCTGTCACCCAAAGGTGTAGAGAAGGCAAAGTTAAGTGTGCTAGAATATGGAAAAATACAGAAGACAAAGGTCCCAGAAAAATAAGAGACGAGTCAAAAAGCCAAGAATATGCATGGCTGGTGAGGGGAAACCCAGCGGCAATACGAGAATGAAGTAACATCGAAAACCAAATCTGACCCAAACCTGTTATACAGCCACATTATTAAGAAAAACTACAGTCAAGGACCAGGCTGAGAAATGAAGGAGGGAAGATCACAAGAAATGATCAAGATCTATGTGAGAAAATGAACACGAGATTTAGGGAGATATTTTGAACTGAGACAGAAAGGCTTCCAGCAAACCTGAATGGTAGGGTACAGCAACAAGTACCGGACACACTACACAACCAAGGAGAAAGAGACTGCTAAGCGAATTACATACCTCAAAGATCGTGGGCCAAAAAAAACATCTCTCCATGGGGCTTGAGAGAGAGAGAGAGCAGAGGTGCTGTGTGTGCCACTAACAACAATTTTTAACATATCTATCGAAACAAGGCAACTACCTGAGGTGTGGAAAACATCTTTCCAATTTTTAAGAATGGAGACAGACAAGCAGCCTTAAACTACAGACCAGTGTCACTGACATGAATAGTATGCAAAGTCATGGAGATTATTAGGAGAAGATTGGTGGAGTGCCTAGAGAGAAATGACCTTATACATGATAACCAGCTCGGCTTCAGGGAGGGAAAACCCAGTGACAAACCTACGGGAGTTTCACGGCAAGGTGAAAGAAGTAAGACAGGAGAGAAGTGTGGGTAGAGAGTATTTTTTTGTACTGTAATAAGGCTTTCGACACAGTTCTGCACTAAAGATTAATGCAAAAGCTAGAGAAGCAGACAGGAATAACAGGAAAGGCACTGCAATGAATCTAAGAATACCTGACAGGAAGGAAACAACGAATGATGGTACTTAGCGAGGTGTTAGAGTGGGCGCCTGTGACGAGCGGAGTTCCACAAAGGTCAGTAATAAGGTAGGTGCTGTTTCTGTTATATGTGAATGACATGACGGAGAGGATAGATTCAGAGGTGTCACTGTTTGCAGACGTTGTGAAACTAATACAAAGAATTCAAACGGATGAGGATCAGGTACGACTACAAAGGGATCTTGATAGGCTGTAATCCTGGTCCAACAACCGGTTCCTGGAGTTTAACCCCACCAAGTGCAAAGTCATGAGGTGCACATCTACCAAATAACTGCTGCAGCATACGGGCGCCTGGCAAACCTAAGAATAACGTCTCGACATCTAAGTAAAGAGTCATTCAAGATTCTCTACACCGTGTACGTCATTTCCATATTGGATTATGCAGTACCAGTATGGAACCTACACCTGGTCAAGCTCGTCAAGAAATTACAGAAAATGCAAAGGATTGCAACAAGACTAGTCCAGGAGCTAAGAAGAGGTTAAGGAAATCAACCTTACGACACTCGAGCACAGGAGGGATAGAGAACAACATGATAACGACATTATAAAATACTGAGGGTAATTGACAATGTGGATAGGGACAGAATATTTCAGAGATGGGTCACAGCAACAAGGGGTCACAACTGGAAATTAAAAACACAGATGAGTAACATGGACGTTACGAAGTATTTCTTCAGTCATAGAACTGTCAGGAAGTGGAACAATCTGGAGAGTGATGTAGTGGAGGCAGGATCCATACATATCTTTAAGAAGAGATACGATAAAACTCACGGAGAAGGGAGAAAGTGGACCAGCGAAAAGGCAAGGCCAAGAGCTGTGAATCGACCCCTGTAACCTTAAATAGGTGAATACAAATAAGTGAGTACACACACACACACTAAATTCTCTTCCAAATCTACTTCAATTTTAGCTCCCCCAACTCTCGTATCCTCAAGTTCCCTGAACAAGCCACCTGTCCCACGCTCATCACTGTCAGTTTTTCACTCAGCCATCCAACGGTCAGGTGGCTAACACGCTGACACTGGTCTGCAGTGGTCACAGGTATACACTATTTGTGGCAGGGCCGAGTCAAGAGCACTATAGAGGGCTGGCACCAGGTACACAAGTGGGGGATCGTCAACGTCAACATGCAGAGGATCCTTTATCGGGTTCCCAAGTGGCTTATATGATGAATCGTTCTGTATCGGCTAGTGGGGTGAGGGGAGAAGAGCGGGTAGTGGGGTGAGGGGAGAAGAGCGGGTACTTGTTGCTTTTGTGTTGATGGTAGTTGGATTGGTGGTAGTAGAAGTGGTGGTAATGGTAGTAGTGGTAATTTTAGGGGCATTTATGGTAGTGGGGGTGGTGGAGGTTTAAGGTACAGAGGCTGGCACTTGTGGTAGCAATTATGTGGTTGCAATAATTATGATAAAGCATCAGCAGTAGTGTGAGTATTGGAAGTACCAATGGTGACTGTGGTTGTATTTGTAGTGGTAATGGCAGTACGGTGGTATGTTAGCAGTGACTGTAATTGCAGTATTGGTACTGTTGGTGATTGGCGTGCTTATGGAGATTGTAAGTGCCGTAGTCAATGGCTAATGATCGTGGTGAGGGTGACTATTATACTGGGAAAATTGTAATGCTATAAGATTAACGTCATCAACTATATAGATTTGAAGAGAATGAAAATAACTATACCAGGAAAACTGTGGGACTAGACAGTAGTGTCTGAACTGCTGCTGCTAAACGACCATATGAAAGTCACTTCACCAGCATCAGCCACTTCACCAGCATCAGTCATTTCACCAGCATAAGTCACTTCACCAGCATCAGTCACTTCACCAGCAACAGTCACTTCACCAGTATCAGTCACTTCACCCGCATCAGTTACTTCACCCGCATAAGTCACTTCACCAGCATCAGTCACTTCACCAGCATAAGTCACTTCACCGGCATCAGCCACTTCACCAGCATCAGTCATTTCACCAGCATAAGTCACTTCACCAGGATAAGTCACTTCACCAGCATCAGTCACTTCACCAGCATAAGTCACTTCACCGGCATCAGCCACTTCACCAGCATAAGTCATTTCACCAGCATCAGTCATTTCACCAGTATCAGTCACTTCACCAGCATCAGTCACTTCACCAGCATAAGTCACTTCACCAGCATCAGTCACTTCACCAGCATCAGTCACTTCACCAGTATAAGTCACTTCACCGGCATCAGCCACTTCACCAGCATCAGTCATTTCACCAGCATAAGTCACTTCACCAGCATAAGTCGCTTCACCAGTATAAGTCACTTCACCGGCATCAGCCACTTCACCAGCATCAGTCATTTCACCAGCATAAGTCACTTCACCAGCATCAGTCACTTCACCAGCATCAGTCACTTCACCAGCATAAGTCACTTCACCAGCATCAGTCACTTCACCAGCATAAGTCACTTCATCAGCATCAGTCACTTCACCAGCATAAGTCACTTCACCGGCATCAGCTACTTCACCAGCATAAGTCACTTCACCAGCATCAGTCACTTCACCAACATCAGTCACTTCACCAGCATCAGTCACTTCACTAGCATCAGTCACTTCACCAGCATAAGTCACTTCACCAACATCAGTCACTTCACCAGCATCAGTCACTTCACCAGCATAAGTCACATCACCAGTATCAGTCATTTCACCAGCATCAGTCATTTCACCAGCATCAGTCACTTCACCAGCATCAGTCACTTCACCAGCATCAGTCACTTCACCAGCATAAGTCACTTCACCAGCATCAGTCACTTCACCAGCATAAATCACTTCACCGGCATCAGCCACTTCACCAGCATCAGTCACTTCACCAGCATCAGTCACTTCACCAGCATAAGTCACTTCACCAGTATCAGTCATTTCACCAGCATCAGTCATTTCACCAGCATCAGTCACTTCACCAGCTTAAGTCACTTCACCAGTATCAGTCACTTCACCAACATCAGTCATTTCACCAGCATCAGTCACTTCACCAGCTTAAGTCACTTCACCAGCATCAGTCACTTCACCAGTATCAGTCATTTCACCAGCATCAGTCACTTCAGCATCAGTCACTTAACCAACATAAGTCACTTCACCAGCATCAGGCCCATCAGCAGCATGAAGCCAATCACTAGCATGACGCCCATCACCAGCATGACGCCCATTACCAGCATGACGCCCATCACCAGCATGAAGCCCATCACCAGCATCAGGCTTATCACCAGCATCAGGCCCATCACCAGCATCAGGTCCATCACCAGCATCAGGCCCATCACCAGCATCAGGCCCATCACCAGCATGACGCCCATCACCAGCATCAGGCCCATCACCAGAATCATGTCCATCCCCAGCATCAGGTCCATCACTAGCATCAGGCCCATCACCAGCATCAGGCCCATCACCAGCATCAGGTCCATCACCAGCATCAGGTCCATCACCAGCATCAGGCCCATCACCAGCATCAGGCCCATCACCAGCATCAGGCCCATCACCAGCATCAGGCCCATCACCAGCATCAGGCCCATCACCAGCATCACGACCATCACCAGCATCAGGCCCATCACCAGCATCAGGCCCATCACCAGCATCAGGTTCATCATCAGCATCAGGTTCATCACCAGCATCAGGCCCATCACCAGCATCAGGCCCATCACCAGCATCAGGCCCATCACTAGCATCAGGCCCATCACCAGCATCAGGCCCATCACCAGCATCAGGCCCATCACCAGCATCAGGCCCATCACCAGCATCAGGCCCATCACCAGCATCACGCCCATCACCAGCATCACGACCATCACCAGCATCACGCCCATTACCAGCATCACGCCCATCACCAGCATCACGTCCATCACCAGCATCACGCCCATTACCAGCATCACGCTCATCACCAGCATCAGACCCATCACCAGCATGACGCCCATCACAAGCATCAGACCACGCCCCTTCAAACAAGGCAGAGTGACAGAGAGCCAGGGAAGGCTTCTGCCTTGTTTAAAGTTAGAGAGGAACGTGTGTTACTGCAGCATCTACACCGTCCTGGCCTGGTCTACAATAGGAGCCTCCCGCTCTATAATTCACTCCACCATAAATGAAATATTGGTTGACCTGAGGGAACACCGAGCCTGACCCCGTCTGCTGCAGCCACGAATATGATACTGTGAAATGATCCCACTCTTAGTTTTGCACTATCATATATAGGTCATATATTCACTGTTTACTTTTAAATTGTGGAGAACACTTTAAATTTCGTTTCGTTTTTTCCTGGATAAACATCAGTTCACTATCTAATAACTCTGTCAAAACTTTCCTCTCCAAATTGTGGGTCACTTGTCTCTTGTTCTACACTTTTATAATTGAACGATAAGTGGGACACTTATCATTGGTTCATTACTTAATGAAAAACCTACAAAATGGCTAAATTTCACACTGTTTATTCAAAACAATATAAACAGTGTATTGATTCTTTTCATGACTACGAAATTCTTTCAAATTTTGATATCTGGGGAAAATAAACTTTGATAACACAGCTGCATCAGAAGGTCCAGTTATAAGAGGTGGTGAACCACAAGCAGGTCAGAAGGTCCAGTTATAAGAGGTGGTGAACCACAAGCAGGTCAGAAGGTACAGTTATAAGAGGTGGTGAACCACAAGCAGGTCACAAGGTGCAGTTATAAGAGGTGGTGAACCACAAGCAGGTCACAAGGTGCAGTTATAAGAGGTGGTGAACCACAAGCAGGTCACAAGGTGCAGTTATAAGAGGTGGTGAACCACAAGCAGGTCACAAGGTGCAGTTATAAGAGGTGGTGAACCACAAGCAGGTCACAAGGTCCAGTTATAAGAGGTGGTGAACCACAAGCAGGTCACAAGGTCCAGTTATAAGAGGTGGTGAACCACAAGCAGGTCACAAGGTCCAGTTATAAGAGGTGGTGAACCACAAGCAGGTCACAAGGTCCAGTTATAAGAGGTGGTGAACCACAAGCAGGTCAGAATGTCCAGTTATAAGAGGTGGTGAACCACAAGCAAGTCACAAGGTCCAGTTATCATAGGTGGTGACCCACAAGCAGGTCAGAAGGTCCAGTTATAAGAGGTGGTGAACCACAAGCAGGTCTTGAGAACACTTCTCTATGTCCTGTAATTTTCAGACTAGATTGAAAAAGAACATTAAAAACTGAAGGCTTTTTCTTGCTCATTTCAATTTTGAATGTAATGTACTTTTTGACTCTCAAAATCGTAATAACACGATTGAAAACACATCACAGAACGTGTGGGGCTTGCAAGGTGTCCCGTAGCTGGGTTGGTAGTGCACTCAGCTCATACACTGAGGTCCGTGGTTTGATCCCCAGAACGGGTGGAAACATTAGGACGTGTTTCCCTAAGACACCTTCAGTCCCTATTCACCTATCAGTAAAAGAAGTTCCTGGGTGTTAATCGATGGACGTGGGTCTCATCCTAGGGACAAAATTAACCTAATTGGCCCGAAATGCTCTGCATTACAAGGTGCTTTCTATATAATAGTATGTCATTGATGTCAGCTGGCCTGTACACCTTGTACCTGTAGAAATTATTATTATTATTATTATTATTATTATTATTATTATTATTATTATTATTATTATTATTATTATTATTATTATTATTATTATTATTATTATTATAGAGTTTCAGGTCTTGCCTGCCATTGGATCGCTCCTCACCCGTTCTCTGATTTATATAATTTTTTCGAACACATTTATAAAAATTGAATTATATAGAAAGCTGTCTGAGAAAAGTTACAATACGAACTAAAAAATAAAGATTGCAGATCAACCAATGGAAAAAGTTATATTTCTTGATAAATTAAGATTACTGTATATTAAATAAAACGAAATGAGAGGCTCACTATCTTGTAAACATAACTGAAATATTGGGTCTAAAAGAAGTGAGAGAAAAGAAAGCTTGAGAGAAATACGAAATACAATAAATGAAGAGCAGTATTTCAAACACATGGACATTTAAACTGCTTGCTGAAGCGGACTGCGTGAGGAATAATGTATACATTAGCAGTTAGATTATGGATAACAGTATATGAGTGGGACTCGACGAGAGAGAGACATACAGACAATATGTATTAGAGACAGACAGACAATATGTATTAGAAACAGACAGACAATATGTATTACAGACAGACAGACAATATGCATTAGAGATCTCACTACCTACACACTTTTAAATAACCAAACAAAGGGCAGACTCAAGTATACGATAAATGTTACTCTTCGTGAGGCTTGAAACCCCAAGGAAGAGCCTAGATGTGAGGTATTCGACCCGGGGGCTCTTCCGGTCACTCTGGGATGTGAGGTATTCGACCCTGGGGCTCTTCCAGTCACTCTGGGATGTGAGGTATTCGACCCTGGGGCTCTTCCAGTCACTCTGGGATGTGAGGTATTCGACCCTGGGGCTCTTCCGGTCACTCTGGGATGTGAGGTATTCGACCCTGGGGCTCTTCCGGTCACTCTGATATGTGAGGTATTCGATCCTTGGGCTCTTCCAGTCACTCTGATTGGCAGGCCGCGAACACAAACTAGCAGTTACCTCGTAAGCGAGTGGTTGAGTCATCCACACAGATGATAAACTACCGTGGTTTAAGCTGGTTATTGATGGTATGATACTGGTTATGTGTGATGCACGTCAAGTATAATAACACAGTCTGTGTACTACAACACGGTAAATAAAGACACTGATAATGAAATCAACAGAAAGCAAGACAAATTAAGAAAATAAGAAATGAAGATATGGATATGTAAACAAAGTGCATGAGAAATAAAGAGCAAGAGAAATAAAGAGCATGATAAATGAAGACCAAGAGAAATGAATAGGAAGATAAATAATGATTTTAATATATTTCAAATTAGTCACCCTAGACTTTTTCAAAATAAAGATAATGCGAGTTTCTTTCAAAATAAATTTCCATTCAGTAATATTTTAAAAAAAGGTGCTGGCTTATTTTATTTTAATAGGAAAAGTCTGCCCAATTTATTTCAATGGAAAAAAAGTTGAACTGAAGAGTCAGTCCAACCTGTGTAAAAGTGAGGTGTTAACTACGTCTGTTTTAGAGAGAATAATCAGAACTTTATATTACATAATAAATAACTATTCCCGTAAGGGGACCTTTAAGAAGCTTCCTGATATTTTCCCCTTTCGACTTCTGCTTCCTCAAATTTTTCTTTTTTCTTTTGCTTATAATTCAGTGAGGCTTCAAATCTCAATACTTTTGCACGGTTACTAGGACCAGATTCTAGGAACACTATATCTGCATGAACAGGTGCCCTGCGACCAAAGTTGTTTAAGCCATTCCCAGCATCCTGGAATGGCTCGAATACCTTCCAGAACCTGAATGGCATAGCTTCAAACGTTCCAAGAACGTGCTTCCTAATTCAACGACGGCGGAGAGTGTAGCAACAGTGTTCAGGTGCAGATTTGGCCATTTTATGTGTAATATTGCTTGGAAGGACTTCAGTGTCAGTGTTGCATCTTACATTCAGGATAGTGCCCATAAAATTTTGTTTGCCTGCAGGTAAATTTGGTGATGTAGAAAATACTTACAAGAAACGTGGAATTATTGCCATCCGTGCCATTACTGGAGAATGGCGCATGTGATCGGATTCAAATTTCCATCACTGTTGTGGTTTCCAGACCGCAAGATTCATGTTTCTAGTGAGCTACATAAGTCTATTTACCAATTTTATTGAATAGTGATATTAACATATATTCAGTGACTAAAGAATACTTCCTCTAATAGGCTTCAAAATGCTAAATAACATAAAGGCACAATACCATGACTGGAACAATACAAGAGAGGAGCTTACCACGACGTAGCGGTCCGACTTGGACCATTTACAAAGTCTCTAATAAAAAAGGAGAGGAGGAGGGAGTATATATAGGCCAGCAGATTTTTGCACACAAAAATCACTCCGTACGAAAGCAAAAGACTCGGCAGGCGATGTAACATCCCCCCAATGAAGAGCAGGGGTGCCACTAGCACGTTGAGGGACAACACAATAAGTGTGAGGGGCCCAAGATTGTTCAACTGCCTTCCAGCGTACATCAGGGGGATTACCAACAAGCCCCTGGCTGTCTTCAAGCAGGCACTGGACAGGCACCTCAAGTCGGTACCTGATCAGCCGGGCTGTGGTTCGTACGTTGGACTGCGTGCGGCCAGCAGTAACAGCCTGGTTGATCAGGCTCTCGTCCAACAGGAGGCCTGGTCACAGACCGGGCCGCGGGGGCGTTGACCCCTGGAATTCTCTCCAGGTAGACTCCAGGTAGACGGGACAAGAGAGGTAGTAGGAAAGGAAGAGTAGTGGTGGAGGTAGTAGTAGTAGTGGAAACAGTCAAATACTAAGAAAGAGGAGCACTGCAAGGGAGCTAGGGACCCACAAGGGAGCTAGGGACCCACAAGGGAGCTAGGGACCCACAAGGGAGCTAGGGGCCCACAAAGGGCAGGAGCAAGAACACAGAGGGGAGGGGAATTAATAATAATGAACCAAATACCCAAGGCAGAAAAAAGAAAACCCAAAGGAGAAAGAGGAAAGGGGAAGAAGGAGAAGGGGAAAAAAAGAATCAGGTTAAGTCACGGGTGTTCTGAAGTTCTGAGCATTTTACAATGTAATGGGAAAGGAAGGCATCTACAGAGACAAAGCCACGACTAAGATTCATACAAGGAAAGTTGTGTATAAGGGAGGATTCAACCAGACGCGACTGTGAAAATTAGACGTAGAGTAGACAGTTTTAGCAGAAGACCAATCAAGAGGATGACTGTGATCTCTGACATGACAGAAAAGAGCATTGTTGGTGTCGGCAAGACTAACACTACTTTTTGTGCTCCCTAAGTCTGTCAGAAAGAGAACGGCCAGTTTCTCCAAAGTATTGAAGAGGACAGGAGGAACAAGACACCAGGAGCATCTATAGAGGGAGGAGAGGTATGAACTAGATTAGTGCGAAGAGTGTTAGTCTGGTGAAAAGTAAATTTGATGTCTAAGGAACGGAGAGAGCTGTTGAGATTAGAAAGACTGGAAATGTAGGGAAGGCAGAGGACAGGAGAGTTCCCAGGAGTAGAGAGTTTGGGAGAGAAGAAAGTCCGTTTAGCACGTGAGAAGGCAGAGTCTATGATATGGGAAGGGTAGCCAAGACGGGAAAATGAATTACTAATTTCATGTTGTAATAATGTTGGTAGAATTACCGACAATATTTTAGGTAAAAGAACACAAGTATGTACAACTAATGTGAAATTTTGACATGACAATTATTTTAATCACATTGTTTGACTTTATTGGTTATAATAAGTTAAATATACATACTTTTAATTTATTAAATCTTACTTAAGCGCTTGTAAATCTTTCCCAGAAAAAAGTTTGGGTCAAATTTGCCTATTTTCTTCTTTACAGAAGAAACTGGCAAAACTGAAATGCTGATATTCATGCGATAATTTCTGAGTGCTTCATATTTCTTCCTTCACATTTCAGCGCTAATATCTAGATTATTCAAAATATGACTGACTTCACACTTACTGTTGAATATTTTAGGTTATTGGTCCTTCTGAGGTAACAAGAGAATTCCTCTTTCGTTTGGCTTTAAGGCTGGTGCTTCTTAGTGGAAGATTTGAATTAGTTTAACACTGTATGTCCTAACTTGCCATTTTTATAAAAAAAATAGTATATTAGTGTCCCTGTCATTACTATTAAATACAATCTTATTCGCTTCAAACTTTCAACGGTAATAATCAACTGCGTTGTAAACGTATGCCACATTATGCACTAATCATTTCGCCTGCACTGAGGTACAGAAAACTGGGGTTATACAATACGGAGATACACTTTTATAAATGGCTTACAAAGTCGACAGGTTGATGAATGAGACACTTGTGCAATATTTCGCCAGCTTGTGACTTCATCAGTCTAATACAGAGAATAACGGTTGGATATAAGGAGATGTTGAGGTAATCAGTCCCCTCAGCCTGGAGCCGATGTATTCAGTCCATCGGTCAAGATTGATTTACTAAATCCATCGACTCCAGGCTGAGGGACTAACAACTACAAGTTCTCCTCATCTTCCACTGTTGTGCTCTGTATTAGACTGATGAAGGAATGCCTTCGTCGGATCTTGCAGCGACAGATATACATCCAGTTTCAAGTGAAGTACTTGCCCTTTCAATCTGAAATGAGAAGACAGCCTAATCTATATTACAGGAGCCAGCCTATTCTATCTCAAAACATGTCTCCTATCGATTTACAATCAATTTAACTTGACATACACGTAAATAAAGAGAAAATCTATGTCAAAGTAAAGAGCCATTCTAGTTTATTTCAAGTGGAGAGCCATCCTAATCTATTTCAAAGTGAAGACCTAGCCCAATCTATTTCAATGAGACCGACTGTTTTAGGGAGTAAAGTCTAAGTATTGCATAGCAAACGGAAGGAGCCATGTTAATTATTTTTAAAACTACTTAAAAGAAATATAGCAATGAATGAGCTATATTTCATAATATAATTGACTTATGTTATATATCATAATATAATTGACTTATGTTATAGTCATAATAAAAAATAATATTTTACTTCAGCCACTTTCGATACAGTGAATTGCGTGAACACATTTTTCTCAATTCTTGAATACTTTTAATACGACTAGATTTTCTTACTCAAGACTAATTTCATTTGGACTGGAGTTTCTAACACATTTATATCCATGGTAACATACACCGAGTATTGTATATCTCTTGGTGTATATGGATATGCAAACAATTTATTTTAATTCTTGTTTAAGGATTAAAGTATATTTTTCTTGTGGTGAACAGGTTTATTGCAGACTTAAATTATTCTTTTTGTAGTCGATAGACTAACCTAACCCAACACAGAATTTGGCTGCCACCATAAAGCGGATTTTTTTTTACAGAATATTTTGCTGATAAACTTGGTATAGCAAACTTTACGTATATTCAACCGGCAAGATATGAGAAGACATCATCTCAGACGTCAAGACATAAACACCAGTGAATAAGATTACCTGGAATAAATTTAATAGAGTTCCTCCCCACAGGATGCTGAAGCACAAAGAGGGGAGTGAATATAAGGAAACAATATCTAATGAAGGTTTGAATATATAAAATATAATAGGGGCCAAAGAAGATCTTGCACTGAGCACTGACAATGTAACTAAAATACATTATTAGAAGCAGAAGAAATGCTAATATGAAACTAACAACGGCGTGAGTATAGAATTAATATTCAAGAAAGGGTACTGACTGGAGATAGTAAAATACAAATAGTTATATCTCATGTTTACGCAGCTGAATTTAAATGCTTATAGTTGGAGGTACACTAACTTTCCTCTGAATGCTGTTATTATCTCAGCTGTTCTCGCTTCGTTTCTCTTATGTAGTGAATATTAGCCCCCCCTCCCTCTCCATGCATGACACTCAGAACAATCAGGTAATAGCCAGACTCTTATTTACTGCTGAGAGAAAACAATAAACAAGTGTATAAAGACTTCCCTACTGTATTTTTGAACACGGGTCCGTTGGTTGTTATCCATGTTAACCAAGACTTTTATTACATCTGAAAAATTAAAGAAGTTATTGACTACAAATAATACAAAACTTAGTGAATACAGTCGGTTTTATGGAGGAAGAATCAATTAAGTGTAATAGCAACATGACGAGACAGGAGAGGACAGCCTAGTGTGGATAACCTGTTTATACTGACAATATTAAGGCCTTTGATAGCACTTCACCTGAAGCTAATTTAAAAGTATAGATAACAAGACGAAACTTTTTTATAATGGTACATAAGCACCGAAACCGTAGAATGCGTTATACAGCAGGTGATTATTATACAGTAATTCCAGGACTCAGCGGTTCTTTCCCCAGCAACAACAAGTTATTTCAAGTAATTAATCCCGGAGGTTAATAACAAAAGAAAGTCATGCAATGTCACATGTTTTCAAGGGCGTTTGTTAGATGCTTCGCCTGGATGCGACTTGCAATATTTGGCTAATACCTATGTATCTATTTATTGCTAGGTGAAGATAAGCAGCAGGTGTTACGAGACTTGACATTCTTCACGCCTCTTTGAAGACTGAACACTGGTCCCTTATATGCGTGTGCTGAATGTACTGCTTCTGAGCCACCAGGTTCCTGCAAAGTGACTAAAATCGAACCAAAAAACCTGATCTCAATAGCAACTCAGGTATTTACAGCATAGCTTTTTTTCACTTTAAGGACCAAGATGGCTTGCGACATATGCGTCCTGCTCCATAAGCGAGAATCTGGCTTCTCTTAGCCGAGTTACGTTACTTGCTAGACCAGTTTTGGTTTCCCTTCTCAACCTTCACCAATCAGAAAATTATACGCGCAGTCTCGATCGTCTCGTATACTTGTAATTCCAGCACTTATTCCCGCCGATGATTCCCAAATTCCCACTTTCTTCTTCCCCTTCTCCACGGTAACCACAAATATTACTCCAGTTACAAGAAAACAATGGCGGAATCTGGCCATCTATATGCTAGGGCGCGAGGATCTTCCACTGGCCGCAAATAAAGAAAATTCCTGGAACCAATTTTAAGTCTTGGCTGTACCGGGGGAAGAGAGCTCTTAGGTCAGATTGTACCTGCTATAGTTCCTCTGGCTACCGTTTATCTCACTAACATTTCTTTGCCAACCTTCATTTCGTTTTCTCTTCTCTCTCTTATGTTTTTCCATCGCTAAGGTTTATTACGAACGTTATCCTACCTAAGGTTCATCTCATAAACGTTTTAGTTTCTAATGTTTCTCTGGCTAATGGTTATTGGCTAAGATTTCTCTGGCTTACGTTTCAGTGGCTAATGTATCTCTGGCTTACGTTTCAGTGGCTACTGTTTTTCTGGCTTACGTTTCAGTGGCTAATGTTTCTCTGGCTTACGTTTCAATGGCTGATGTTTTTCTGGCTTACGTTTCAGTGGCTGCTGTTTCTCTGGCTTACGTTTCAGTGGCTAATGTTTCCCTGGCTTATGTTTCAGTGGCTAATGTGTCTCTGGCTTACGTTTCAGTGGCTAATGTTTCTCTGGCTTACGTTTCAGTGGCTAATGTTTCTCTGGCTTACGTTTCAGTGGCTAATGTTTCTCTGGCTTGTATTTTTCTCTGGCTTGTATTTTTCTCTGGCTTGTATTTTTCTCTGGCTTGTATTTTTCTCTGGCTTGTATTTTTCTCTGGCTTGTATTTTTCTCTGGCTTGTATTTTTCTCTGGCTTGTATTTTTCTCTGGCTTGTATTTTTCTCTGGCTTGTATTTTTCTCTGGCTTGTATTTTTCTCTAACTTGTATTTTTCTCTGGCTTGTATTTTTCTCATGTTCTTTTGCTTCCACTTCTTTTGTTAACGGTTTTTCTAGTTAATGATTCTCGCGATATCCTTTTCTCTAGATACTATTGTTCTCACTAACGTTCCTCCTAGTAACATTTCTCGCTAACATTCTCCTTGCTTAAAACAAAAATAGTTAAAAAAATTGCTGAAAATTCTTTCGCTAACATTTCTCTTGCATAGTATTTCCATGTATCAGTTTCTAACACTAACGAAAGTTCTTCATCAGGTTTCTATTGATAACGCATCTCTTCTTAATGTTTCTCCTCGATACTTATACTCTTTCTATCGTCAAATATTCGTAATTTATTAACATTTATTTTGGTTGTTGCTAGCGGTATTGATGATAAACGTCACCTGAAATGATGCAGGTTAGTGTGTCTTCTGAAATAAGTGACTTCAGATTTTCTCAGTGTCTTCTCTTCAGTGGGGAGTCTTCAGTGGGGAGTCTTCAGTGGGGAGTCTTCAGTGGAGAGTCTTCAGTGGGGAGTCTTCAGTGGGGAGTCTTCGGTGCTGGTGATGGCTTATTCATTTAATAAATCTTTCATAGCATTACACTTGATTTCTTTCTGTTCTCCAGGATCTTTATGACTCCGTGAAGATAAGCGATTTCCTGTTTAGATAGCTTAAAAGAGGAGTGTGGGAGTTCCTACAGTGTGTGAGTGACTCTGAGAGGAGTGTGGGAGTTCCTACAGTGTGTGAGTGACTCTGAGAGGAGTGTGGGAGTTCCTACAGTGTGTGAGTGACTGAGAGGAGTGTGGGAGTTCCTACAGTGTGTGAGTGACTGAGAGGAGTGTGGGAGTTCCTACAGTGTGTGAGTGACTGAGAGGAGTGTGGAGTTCCTACAGTGTGTGAGTGACTGAGAGGAGTGTGGAGTTCCTACAGTGTGTGAGTGACTGAGAGGAGTGTGGGAGTTCCTACAGTGTGTGAGTGACTGAGAGGAGTGTGGGAGTTCCTACAGTGTGTGAGTGACTGAGAGGAGTGTGGGAGTTCCTACAGTGTGTGAGTGACTGAGAGGAGTGTGGGAGTTCCTACAGTGTGTGAGTGACTGAGAGGAGTGTGGAGTTCCTACAGTGTGTGAGTGACTCTGGAAGGAGTGTGGGAGTTCCTACAGTGTGTGACTCTGAGAGGAGTGTGGAAGGCCCTATAGTGTGTGTACTCACCTAGTTGTGGTTGCAGGGGTCGAGTCACAGCTCCTGGCCCCGCCTCTTCACTGGCCGCTACTGTACTCACCTAATTGTACTCACCTAATTGTGGTTGCAGGGGTCGAGACTCAGCTCCTGGCCCCGCCTCTTCGCTATCCACTACTGGGTCTCTGCTCTCCCTGCTCCATGAGCTTTATCATACCTGGTCTTAAAACTATGTATGGTTCCTGCCTCCACTATATCTTTCTCTAGACTATTCCACTTCCTGACTACTCTGTGGCTGAAGAAATGCTTCCTAACATCCCTTTGACTCATCTGAGTCTTCAGCTTCCACTTGTGTCCCCTTGTTTCTGTGTTCCCTCTCTGGAACATCCTGTCACTGTCTACCTTGTCAATTCCCCGCAGTATTTTGTATGTCGTTATCATGTCTCCTTTGACCCTTCTTTCCTCCAGTGTTGTTAGTCCTATTTCCCTCAACCTTTCTTCATAGGACAGACCCCTGAGTTGTGGAACTAACCTTGTCGCAAACCTTTGCACTTTCTCTAGTTTCTTTACGTGCTTGACCAGGTGTGGGTTCCAGACTGGTGCTGCATATTCTAGTATGGGCCTGACGTACACGGTGTACAGTGTCTTGAACGATTCCTTGTTAAGGTAACGGAACGCTAATCTTAGGTTTGCCAGTCGCCCATATGCTGCCGCAGTTATCTGGTTGATGTGTGCCTCCGGAGACGTGCTTGGCGTTATACTCACCCCAAGGTCTTTCTCCTTTGTCGAGGTTTGTAGCCTTTGTCCGCCTAGCCTGTACTCTGTCAGCGGTCTTCTTTGCCCTTCTCCGATCTTCATGACTTTGCATTTGGTGGGATTGAATTCGAGAAGCCAGTTGCTAGACCAGATGTCAAGCTTGTCCAGGTCTGTTTGCAGTCCTGCTTGGTCCTCTTTCGATGTGATTCTCCTCGTTAATTTCACATCATCTGCGAACAGAGACACTTCTGAGTCTATCCCGTCCGTCATGTCATTTACATATACCAAGAATAACACTGGTCCTAGGACTGACCCCTGCGGTACACCGCTCGTCACAGGCGCCCACTGTGATACCTCATCACGCACCATGACCCATTGTTGCCTCCCTGTGAGGTATTCCCTGATCCATTCCAGTGCCCTTCCTGTTATACATGCTTCTTCTTCCAACTTCTTTACTAATCTCATGTGAGGAACTGTGTCGAAGGCCTTCCTGCAGTCCAGGAAAATGCAATCAACCCACCCTTCTCTCTCTTGCCTTACCTGTGTTACTTTATCATAGAACTCTAAGAGGTTTGTTACATAGGATTTGCCTTCCCGGAATCCGTGCTGTCTGGTGTTTATTATCCTGTTCAGCTCGAGGTGCTCCACCATTCTTTTCCTGATGATTTTCTCCAGGACTTTGCACATAATACACGTAAGTGACACCGGTATATAGTTTAGTGCCTCTTCTCTGTCTCCTCTTTTAAAGATGGGGACTACGTTGGCCTTCTTCCATACCTCAGGTAGCTGCCCAGTTTCAAGGGATGTGTTGAATATTATGGTAAGTGGCACACTCAGTACCTCAGCTCCTTCCCAAAGAACCCACGGGGAGATATTGTCCGGACCCATCGCCTTTGAGGTATCGAGGTCACTGAGTAACTGCTTCACCTCCTCCTCAGTTGTGTGTATGCCCTCTAGCACTTGATACATTCCTTGTTGGTGACGAACCCCGTCCTGTCTACCCAGCTGCCTTCCTTCCTCCACTGTGAATACTTCCTTAAACCTCAAGTTTAGCTCCTCACATACCTCTTGATCGTTACTTGTGAGTTCCCCATCTTCTCTCCTCAGCCTTATCACCTGGTCACTGTGTGTGTGTTAGTTACCATTTTGTCCTAGGCACATGTCGATTAGACACTAGGCCTGTTGTATGTGCGTGCATGTACGTGTACTCATCTAGTTGTGGTTGAAGGAGTGGAGTCACAGCTCCTGGCCCCGCCTCTTCACTGGTCACTGCTAGGTCGCTTTTCCTGCTTCATGAGATTTTTCATACCTCTTCTTAAAGCTATGTATGGATTCTGCCTCCACTACATCACTTTCCAGACTATTACACTTCCTGACAACTCTGTGACTGAAGAAATACTTCCTAACATATCTGTGATTCATTTGAGTTTTCAACTTCCAATGGTGATCCCTTGTTGCTGTGTCCCATGTCTGGAACATCCTGTCTCTGACCACCTTGTCAGTTCCTCTGAGTATTTTATATGTCGTTATCATATCCTCCCTATCTCTCCTGTTCTCCAGTGTCGTCAGGTCGATTTTCCTTAACCTCTCCTCGTAGGACATACCCCTTAGCTCCGGAAATACTCTTGTTGCAAACTTTTG
This sequence comes from Cherax destructor, assembly GCA_009830355.1. Taxonomy (NCBI): domain Eukaryota; kingdom Metazoa; phylum Arthropoda; class Malacostraca; order Decapoda; family Parastacidae; genus Cherax; species Cherax destructor. The sequence continues at coordinate 1,361 of WNWK01026590.1, read as the reverse complement.
CACTTTCTCTAATTTCCTTACATGCTTGGCTAGGTGTGGGTTCCAAACTGGTGCTGCAAACTCCAATATAAAACTGACATACACCGTGTACAGGGTCCTTATTAAGATGTCGGAATGTTGTTCGTAGGTTTGCTAGGCGCCCATATGCTGCAACAGTTATTTGGTTGATGAGCGCCTCAGGAGATGTGCCCGATGTTATACTAACCTTAAGATCCTTTTCTTTGAGTGAGGTTTGTTGTCTCTGGCCCCATAGACTGTACTCCGTTTGCAGTCTTCTTTGCCCTTCTCCAATCTTCATGACTTATTACAATATTACAAAATTAGTTACGAGAGCTATGGGCAAACCCGATTACTCGGCCTGTTATTCTAAGGGAATTCTGCTCTCATAAACAATAATGCAATACCGTAACAATATAATAAAGGGTTTTTGTCCGGGGTAAAATAAATACAGAGACATTAATTTATAAATATATATTTCTTTCTACTAGTAAAATACGTATATAAAAATATAGTACAATCTCTGTACAACACATAAACACAAGCATGATCTATGTACATTAATATAAGCGTAATATTTGTACTATGAGTTAACAATAAGCTTTGTTAAATTTACACGACTATAATTTAATGTCACACGACATTCTAATACCAGTGACAAGACACTTAACATTATTACACAAAACATTAACAGTGTCACACCAGACACAAACCGTAACAGTGTTCTTAACAGTGTCACACCAGACAAACCTTAACAGTGTCACACCAGACACAAACCTTAACAGTGTCACACCAGACAAACCTTAACAGTGTCACACCAGACACAAACCGTAATAGTGTCACACCAGACACAAACCGTAACAGTGTCACACCAGACACAAACCATAACAGTGTCACACCAGACACACACCATAACAGTGTCACACCAGACACAAACCGTAACAGTGTCACACCAGACACAAACCGTAACAGTGTCACACAAGACACAAACCGTAACAGTGTCACACCAGACACAAACCGTAACAATGTCACACCAGACACAACAACTCAGTGACAACCCACGTTGTCATGACCCCACCAACAACGTGTCATATGACACTACCTTTCTTGTCGTCATGACACGCTAACGTCTCTGTGTCTCCATAGACACCCTTGTCTCTGTGTTATGACACTTTCTCAGTGTCACACGACACTTTAATTCGCCACCCGGCTCTTGCGGCATACGGGTGTGCTGCGCTCAGCTCTGACCCCTGGTGGAGACTTTGTTCAACTTCGTTTTCTCCAACATGGCGGCGGCAGGCAGACGCCGGACCAATACTGTGTGTGTTGATATGGTAGTTGGAGCCTTGCAACTGGCGACAGTG
>WNWK01026589.1:0-27201 GCA_009830355.1 Cherax destructor | reverse complement strand
CTCCCAAAAAACCACAAGGGCCCTTTTTTTTTTTATATTTTTTTAAAAAAAATTTAAAAATTTTTTTTTATTTCCTACCCAAGAGTCTTTAATTTTTTCCTATTTTTTTTTGTTCAGGGGAAAAAGGCTTTCCCCCTGACAAAGGAAACACGTAAAAAATTTTCCACCCGCCGGGAGGGAACCCCGGGGCCCTCTGGGGGGAAGCAAGAGTTTCCCCCACCAGACCCCCGGGGCCCCCCTCTACAAATATAAATACAAATTTTTTATTTCTTTTTTTTAGTTTACATGGGAAAAGTTATTACAATCATAAATTGAAGTAAAAGGAGAGCTACTGACATGCCATGGCTTTGGGGGGCAGTTTAAATTTTAAAGGGGGCTTAAAGACTATGAACATAATATTAGAGAAATTGAGTGAGTTTGTCTTATTAGATTGATCAAATTTAGTTTAGTTTTAGTTGGTAAGGGTTGGTTTTTTGAGGTCTTAAATTAATTTTCAACAATGTTATTTTAGTATTTATTGGTAATAATTTCCCCAGATTCGGGCCCCTTTTTATGTGCATAAATTTCCCCCACATAGGTTGATATGGACGGGGGGAAAATCAAAAAGTGATCTGTGTCTTGTGTTGTGGTCATGGGTCCTATTAAGGTTGGGAGGAGAATTTTGAGGGGGTTTATTTTGGGGAGTAAAAAATTTCATGTATGTTTGGCACAAGAATAAGTGTGAATTTTTTTACGGTGGGGTAGTTTTGGGTTTTTTGAATTTGGGGTTGGAGTATGCTGTCTAGAGGGGAATTTGTTATCATTCTGACTGCACCTTTTTTTTTGGGTTATGGGGGTTTAAGGTGATTTAATGTTGTTGATCCCCATGCACAGATTCCATAGGTGAGATTTTGGGTAGATGAGAAAAGTGATATAGTGGAAGGGCAATTGAGGCACCTGGTCTTATCTTTGATAATATGCCTACTGTCTTTGATTTTTTCTTGGAAATTTGTTTTGTGTGTTTGGAATTTAAGGCTACTGTCAATGTGGTTCCCCGGGGAAATTTTTCCCCTGAGTCTTGTGATGGGTGAACCTTGGGGCCGTTATGTTAAGAAAAAAAATGTGTAGCTCTTTTCCAAATTTATAAAAAAGGACTTGTCATATTTAAAATTTTTTTTTTTTTTTTAAATTTGGTAAAACATTAAAATACTGATATACAAATATAAGAAGCACAATTCTTGTCAAGAAAAAGATAATGGCTAAAAAAACACACTGGTAATTAACTTATTAAATAAAAAAAATGAGTAAACTGATACAAACTTCATGAACCTATAAAACCACACCCCCCAAAAAACAATAACACAATACATATACCACAGATTAAAAATGGTTTCCCCACGTATGTCTAATACTAGTTAAATTTCAGACTACAAGAACAGACCTTACCATAGTACAAACACTGCTCCCCAGTCCCTGCCGGGGCTCTGACAGAAGAAAAATAACAGAAGTGACCCTCAACAAAAACATATATTAAACTCCTAACAGCCACACTAAAACTATCAGTCACACCTTTTCCCCGGGCCCACGTATGTTTGGTTGTACCATTTTTTATACGAATGACATTTTTAAAAAACCTACAGGGGGCATAAACGAAAACAATATCCCCGCACAAATATAGTTACCCACCACACAAGCGTTTCAAATGGGTATCTATATTATGACACTGTGGAGACGGCAATCGACCTTTGTAGCGGCCAAAAATGTATTATATCCAAAACCCCCAATCACAACCACTTTCGCTACCTCACAAAACTCAACACACAAATCACACATGACAGGCCAATTTTTTACGTCTTGACATCGTACAAATCCATAAATTCCACACGGAAGTTACGGTACATATATGGGAAAACTGCTCTCCCAACTTTTCCCCAAACAAGACGATTCCTACTTTTGGGCGAAACATAACCGCGATAATACCGGAACACCCCCCAATTGCCCCCACTGTCCTTAGTACCCATGACTTTGAATGAAATCCAAAACTAATTTCCCCAGGGCCCGTGCCCCCCACCCGGGCCCCCCCCGGGTTTGGGGCTAAGGAAAAAAAAAAGTCGACAACCCACCCCCCCCCACCCACCTAATAACTCTACCAAACCAAAAAAAGCACGACCTCTAAACGTTAAAAAAAATTTGCGGGGCCACTTTCCCCCCACAATCTTTCCAAAAGGAAAATCACGTACCTGCCGCTTACACAGAACCAAACCCCAAAAAGGCAAGTTTTTTGGAAAAATTTATACATAGGATCACCCAAAGGAAGATCAACCAACTGGACCAAAACCCCCCCAAAACATACAACGGAAACTGACCCCAGACCGGGGGCCCCTATCTTCTACAGTCGCCTGAACTAACATACGTAACTTACAGGGGTTTGGGAAAAAATACAGTAAATACACGCAATATATCTACACTTTATGACGATCACGTCCTGGGCACACTCGCCAGGTATTGGTACGTCTCACTAACGGGGGTGGCTCGCCCCCGGGGGGATTGGTACGTCTCACTAACTGGAGGGTCGCCACGGGGGGGATTGCACATATGTATGTTTTAAAAAGGGCTAAACTGGAACAATGAAAATCTAAAAACCCCCAAAACCCTTTTCCCTTGGGAACTTTTAACCAAGCACACTGGGGACGTAACCAACAACAACGATTTCCCCCGATAAACCGAAAAATGCGAACTAAAAAAAGTGTCTCATCTTGGGGCCCAAAAAAACCCCAAACCTGCCATACCAGCATATAGGGGGGGGAATTGGGAACCAAAACCCGTTGATGGGCTTTAAACCCATGAAACCCCAGCATTAATACCCGTTGGGGAAAACTTATCAACCACCATCTGAGAGTTGAGAACGCGCCCCCCCTTTTTTCTAGACGATGAATTATCCCACATATTTTTTTAAAAATCAGCCCAGGGGCTCTCCATGGACAGAGGGGCCCCGTTGCCACGATCCCCCAAAAATAAAAACCCCGACTTATCCTTTTTATGACATACTGGGGGGTTCACTGGGGAAAAGTTCAAAAAAAGATCAACGGGGGACAAGCTACCAACATCGGAGATCATGAGTGCCCCATCATCTACATAGTTAACGATAAGGGGAAAGTCCTACCACACTTCCCCCTAAAAGGGTGGGGTTTCCCAACCCTTTTCCATCCCCTATATAATGGATTTTTATATAGGGCAAACAGAAAAAAAAAATAACGGGGACCCCCTCGGATCCCATGCTGCAAAGACACAGACTTACCCAGCCTCCCCCTTTACCTGGACACGAAAAAACGTCATCATATAATGGCATTACCCATCTGACAAGTGGAATGTGCAAAAAACCCGCAGTCCATCGTTTTCAACACAAGATGATCTACGACAATGAGGCCTTCCCCTCTATAGCCAAAATCCCTCCCCCCCCCCCGGTCCACTTTGATCACGAACAAAATAAAAAATTTTTCCCAAAGACATGGACGCCCCAAAACCCCGCCTGACTCGGGGGTAAAACCTTCTCCAAGAGAGGTTTAATGCCATTACACAAAAAATTTTCATATAATTTATAATCAGTATTTAACAAGGTAATCGCCCCGTAATCATGGATATCAGTGATTTCGGTTTTCTTTGGGGGAAGAACTACTATTCCTTCCCATTGAGACCCGTTTAATCTACCCTTTTTTCATGCTTTTAAATCCATGAACCCCCCCTCAGAATTCTAAATAAAATTCACATGGTAATCCGTCCACCCCGGGGTTTTTCCCGTTTTCAAACCTGGGGGATCGTATCTCATCAGCCCAATGGCCCAATAGCACACAGTTGTTCATTCGTCGTTTTAAGGAAGATATCCATGAACGAACAACGCCCCCGGGGGCCCCAAGTTTCGACAACCACTAAACCTATTACGGTACACAATATCAGCGTAAGGACCCCATACAATCGGTATTCGTTATTGTCATCCCCCTGGGGGGAAGGGTCAACCCCCTCGTGTACCGTGAAACTCTTTTATATTTAAAGCCCGGTGGCGTTGATGTTCTTCACGTTAGACATATGGCCGATCCCCCCAAATTTTTATCAATCCCAAAGGGAATGCGCCCCCCCTGGAACAACTGATTTGTAGCTCTGATATTTCCTCTTTCGGGGAATGGTATCTACTGGGTACCCTGCAGGGGGTCGTAACATGTATGCAATTGTTGTCGTAAAAAGTAACTTCCCAAAAAAGTAACTGTTCCCTTTTCACCGCCCAAAAAAAAATTTAAACCGGGTTTTCCTCTTAAGTCCCACCACTCGGGGAAATCAAAATTTTTTTCCCCAACCCTTCCTTCCTAGATGAGACCACATCTGACCAAACAAAAAAGAACATCTTCCTTTTTAAAAATAACATTAAATTTTCCCAAAAAACCAGGTGTTATGTTTACCTGGTTTTTTCCTGGGGAAAATTCCAGGGGGAAATAGCGGCCCCCCCCGGGCCAGGTTTCATGTTGGCCCCGGGCCTGAAAAAACCCGGCTTTTTCTGCGGGGCCCAGTCCAACGTACAAACCACAGCCTGGCTGGTCAGGTACCGATTTAGGGGCCTACCCCGTCCCTTGAAGACAGCCGGGGGTTTTTTTGGTAATCCCCCCTGATTTTTGGGGGGGGGCAGTTGAAAACGGGGCCCCCCCGACACTTATTGTGTTGTCCCTCAACGTGCTAGTGGCCCCCCCGCTTTTTATTGGGGGATGTTCTCCCGAGTCTTTTGCTTTCGTGGGAGTGATTTTTTTGCAAGTTTGGTACTAATCCTAAAATTTTCCACGGTATATAATAATGTATCTCCCCCCCCCGCGTTCTAGAGAGTACAGGTTTAAACTTAAACCCCGCCCGTAATTGAGGTGGTTTATCGCACTTATGCGTGCCGTAAGGGGGTTCTCTCCCCCTTTTTAAAAGGTCAGCAATTTCACCCCCCTTTAAAAGGTGCAGTTAGGGGCAGTAATATTCCGTTTATATAGAACAAGCGATCTAAAAAAGTGTCAACAGGGCCCCTTGGCATCCCTGGTTTTGAAGGTTCTCATTATCCATCCTGTCATTTTTCAGCAGATGCAATTGCTGGGGTGTTATGATCCTTGAAGGTGAGCCCCCTTTGACATGATTACCCCCCCGGTCTTTGACTTTGGGGTTTTCCCTATTGTGTTTTTTTAATTAGTTTTCCCCCGATGAGTTTTTAAATTTTCCCCTTTTTCCGTATCTGAGTAATTGAAATTTCTCATCATTGAACTTCATATTGTTTTTTTGCAGCCCATTTATAAATTTGGTTTATGTCTGTTGGAGTCTTGCAGTGTTTCAACGGTGGACACTGTCATCAGATTCGGGGTTCTGCAAGGAAGACACAGCACTGTGGCTTATACCCCCGTCTATGCCCCCATATGAGGATGGGGAAAGGGGGGTGGGGGGCAAGTACTGTGCCCCTTTGGAAAGAGTTTTTCACAGTAGCTCCCCAGACTTTACTCTGTTGACTACTACTCTTTTTTTGCCCCACTTGTTGGGGAAATTTAGATCCATCTACCAATTTTTCCGTTATTCCTTTATCCCGCATTTGTGTGCTATTACACCATGGTCACATTTGTCAAAAAAAGGTTTTGCAAAGTCTTTTGTATATAACATCTGCATTTTTTTTTTTCTTCAGAGCATCCAGGACCTTGTCATAGTGGTCCAGTAGTTGGGACAGACAGGAGCGACCCCCTCCCCAAAACCCCTGATGCCATGGGTTGTGTAATTGATGGTTTTTTTAGATGGTGGCGATCTTTTCTTAGGGCCCTTTCAAAATTTTTATGATATGGGACGTTAGCGCTATTGGTCTGTGGGTTTTTTCCATTGCCCCTTTCTGCCGCCTTTGTGGAGTGGGGCTATGTCTGTTGTTTTTTTTAACTGCGGAACGACCCCAGTGTCCGCTCCCCCCCCATAGGTGTTAAAAAAAACGGTGGGCTTCTTGCAGTTCTTTTTGAACACTGAGTTCCATGAGTCGGGGCCTGGGGGTATGGACATGTCATTTATCGCCTTTTTTAAAATCATGTAGCGTCGGGGAAGGGGTAGGTTTCACCGGGGGTTCCTTTTGGACTCTCATAAAAAAAATTATTTAGGGGGTTCAACTTTTTCTGGTTAGCGGCTCACTCTTAGGGGATACTGGGACTTTAGTAACTCACTCATTTCCTTTTGGGTCATCGGTAAGACCTATATCATTTGTTTTGGGCCCCAAACTGGGGGTTGTTCTTGACTTTTTTTGGCATAAGAAAAAAAAATTTGGGTTTTTTCCAATTTAATTTATTTTTAGTTTTTTACGCGTTTTTATTCCTGTAAGATTCCTTTTTTTTTTTTAATTCGATGTTTGCTATTTCCCCCGACCAGTGCCTCCCACCCCATTTCTTTCCTCTTTGGGGGGCCCCCGTTATTCTTTGCCTTTTCCGAAGGGGCCCCCTTCTGGGGTTTCATCTTTCCCCCTTTTTCCCTTAAAGGGGAAATTTCCTTGAGCAAACCCTCAATGCCACAGAGTTAATTTTTACATGGGGGTTTAACCGTGATGCTTAGGCTATCTTTCAGTTTATATCATTTAGGGTTTTTTGGTTTTTTTGGCCCCCTTTGTTTTTGTTATTGAAGTTGAAATTAGAGAAACCCCCCTTCACGACTGATCACATTTGTCGATGGGGGCCCCCCCAAAACCCATGTTGGACCTCTATTATGTTGTGATCTGAGTATTTTTTTTTGGGGATATATTGACATTTCGTATCAATCATCATTGCCCCAGTTGACTCCTGCCCAGTGCGGTCACAGCAGCCTCTGACTTCCTTCAGTCTCCCTACGATCCCCGTTGGGGAGGGGAATTTTCTACCTTCATCACGATGAGCTACGCAAATCGTGTCAAGATCAAACCCAACAGTGGCACTGTGAATGATTCATCCAAACTTGTCTAGCAGTTGCTGTTAAGAGCGTGCTACGAGGTGAAGTTCACACATATTGACCCTGAAAGAAGATTTATTGTTGTCTGCAACGATGATGAAGATGCAGAGAAGCTACTCACTACAACAGCCACCACCACTCTCACTACAACAGCCACCACCACTCTTCTGAACGAGGATTTACTGTCATGTCATTCAGCTTCAGGGCAAGAAGAACAGTTTTCCTTAAGAAACTGGATAAGCTTCTTACAGTTCAACCTATCGACGAACTCAAGACATCCATTGAAGATCCAAAACTCATGGGCCACAGTGGAGAGCATCATGAAAATACCCACAGCTTCCTCCATGCTCAAGGTCACGTTTACCGACGTCAACATGGCTGCCACTGCATTAGTCGACGGACTGGCTGTATATTATTACTTTGTCAGCCCACCTGCATCGAGGCAGAGAGTTCACTACATTTCTCACTGTTGGACCTGTTACTCGTATTCACACAACACCAGCGACTGTCCTGTGAAGGAAAAGAAGTTTTGACTACATGTAGTGGTGAAGGACATGATTTTAGATCATGCACCGCTCTCACCAACACCATCTTGTCTCAACTGTAAAGCAACGATCATCACACACTTGCTGCTAAGTGTCCCACTCGTAAAGACATTCTGAAGAAGACCCAAGGCAGCACAGATAAAGTCATCTTCAAAATCTCCCACCTATGCTGCAATTACAAATTACAAGCTACCACAACTAAAATTCTCCAAGCCTCCACGCAACCTACAACTACCAGCATCGCACCTGCCAGTGACCCTACCACCATCTACTACTGTGGTTATGCTCATATGCAAACTGCTGCTGTTCCTGGGACTTCAACACCTCCATCAACGAACTCTTCAAATTAAACAACATGCCAGAGTTCAAATTTCCAGATTCTCCACCATCTTCTGTGATACTCAAATTCCCAGCATATTGTCGACATTATTTTACCTGCTTGATGACTCAGCTGAAGCCGCACCACCACCACCAGCTACTACTGACGTCACGCCTACAACAACCAATGAGGCTCACCACCACCACACACCCCTACCGAGAACCAATCAGCTGCCTCTTGCCACTCTCCACAACCACCCCCACCAATGAGAAGCCTTCATCTCCTACTCCCTCGAACCAATCAGAGACTTCGTCTTCCAGCCCTCCCACCCAACACTTCCACCATGCACCATGTTTGGTGTAAGATTCTTACTACTCGACAAGTTCCCTCAACAATAATGCCTGCTGACCTTACTCAACATCTCCAAGATGGAACTGTTAAATTCAGATGTAATACTACAACACTCCAGACCCTCGACACATTATAAGAGACCTTCAACATCCTAACTTCCAACGTCTAATTAAAGTAAAACACATCTCACTACGACAGTTCACCTTGCTGGTGAATGGAACGCTTCAGTGATTTCTCCAACACATCACTGTAATGTGACTACCTTCTCGACCTTGCCTGCCTTCTGGGACTCTGCTATCACGTCTGGCAGCCGCCTGCAGTCCACCCGCCTCATCAGCTGTTCCAACTCGCTCCAGCGTCACCCACACCGATCAACAACGCTGCAGTTCCTCTGCACACGTCGCCCAGAGTGGACGTGCCACTCACCTGTATATTTCCCTCCTACCCTTACCCAACCTTTTCCCATATTTCTATCCTTACCCATCATTCTTCCATCCCAGCTTACCGACGCTCAGGTCATCAGTACCGGTACCATCATTGTTAGTGAAGATGAGGTCCAGTGTATTCCAATCTTGTCTACCTGAGTCTACCTGAGAGAATTCGGGTCAACGCCCCGCGGCCTGGTCCGTGACCAGGCCTCCTTTGGACCAGAGCCTGATCAACCAGGCTGTTACTGCTGGCCGCACGCAGTCCAACGTACGAACCACAGCCCGGCTGGTCAGGTACCGACTTTAGGTGCCTGTCCAGTGCCTGCTTGAAGACAGCCAGGGGTTTGTTGGTAATCCCCTGATGTATGCTGGGAGGCAGTTGAACAATCTTGGGCCCCTCACACTTATTGTGTTGTCCCTCAACGTGCTAGTGGCACCCCTGCTCTTCATTGGGGGATGTTACATCGCCTGCCGAGTCTTTTGCTTTCGTAGGGAGTGATTTTTGTGCAAGTTTGGTCTAAGCCTGCTGGTTTAAGGTGAATTTGGTACAGAGATTTAAAAGCTCGTGTGTGCGAGTTTTCTGAGCTGCCTCCTGGTGTTATCTCTGCTACCACATTGTTTGCAATATTCCTCCATTTTAGGTGCCTTTAGGTTGAAGTCCCCCATGAGCAAGATGTTGGGCAGGGGCTGGAAGGGTTTCCAGACATTGGTCAATTTTTAGAAGCTGTTCCTCGAATTGTTGGGACGTTGCATCCGGGAGGCTTGTATCAACCACGATGACCAGGTTTTGATTCTCGATCTTTACTGCTAAAACTTCAACTACATCATTTGAAGCATTTAGTAGTTCTGAGCATATAAGGACTCTGTGATACAGGCCAACCCCCTCTTTTGCCTGTTCACTCTGTCACATCTGTATAGGTTGTAGCCAGGGATCCATATTTCATTGTCCAAGTGATCCTTTATGTGGGTCTCTGTGAAAGCCGCAAACATAGCATTTGACTCTGTAAGCAGTCCACGAATGTAAGGTACCTTGTTGTTTGTTGCTGGCTTTAGACCCTGTATATTAGCAAAGATGAATGTAGTTGGATTGGTATTGGTGGATGGAGGGGGTCTTTTTTTCCTGGCACTAATATCTGTTGTTCTGGAGTGGAGGCCATTGACTGTGGTTCCACTCCAGGAATGATTGCAGTTGGTGTACGATTTCTGTCATTTCCTGCCAGCTTTTTTCCCTTCCTTTGTAAAAACCTGTCTTTCTGGAGTGGCTTTGGCTACCCAGCTTTTCCCATGGTTAGGTGGTATGCCTGGCAATATAGGTTATAGCACTGTCTTTCCTGAACTGATGAGTGACACATTTCAGGGTGGAAAAGCTTACAGAATGGGAGGTTGCATTTTCCTGTTGTCATATGGGCATTTTCTAGGGTGGTCAAAGTTGCATGTCCCATCTGTTTTCCCAGAAATTCCATGCCTGCAGATACCAAATGCATAATATTTGCATAGGCCTGGTTTGTGTTTGCTTTGTTTTTTGTGACTGTGTTCCCTAATGTATTCCCTATTGGTGCGTGTTTTCCTGTCTCATTTCTATCTTCAGCACTAGTGCTAACATCCCCTTTGTTTCATCTCCAACACTAGCACCTTCAGGAGCACTGTCCACCAGGACATCACTAGCACCTCAGGAGCACTGTCGTCTAGGACAACACTAGCACCTCAGGAGCACTGTCCTCCAGGACAACACTAGCACCCTCAGGAGAACTATCCTCCAGGACAACACTAGCACCCTCAGGAGCACTGTTTTCTAAGACAACACTAGCTCCCTCAGGAGCACTGTCCTCCAGTACAACACTAGCATCCTCCAGGAGCACTATCCTCCAGGACAACACTAGCACCCAGGAGAACTATCCTCCAGGACAACACTAGCACCCTCAGGAGCGCTGTCGTTCAAGACAGCCCCTTCCAAACCACCCATCTTATTTTCCCAGCAGTCATACCATGTTGACATGTCTTTTAAGAAGAATCTTTTATTGGTGTTCTTGTCTTTTAATATAGATGCAATTCCCTCATACAGGTATATCTCGTTTGGGCAGACCCAAAAACATCTCTCTGAGTTTATGTCAAGTGTGGTCACTGGTTAAAAATCCCTGCATATACCATGGGACCATTGACCACAGAGATTGCAAGCAATCCAGGCCTCTTTTCGTCCCTTACCCTTTCTACAGACTACACAGATCTTCATGGTGGTGGTCATGGTGGTGGTCATCTTACAACACTTGACCACTCTCCTAGCTAGCTAGTCTATAATTTCTCGAAGTATTTAGTTGTTTTTAACAGTTTCCAACGAATCCGTTTGAATCCGGTCCTTTGTTCACTTATTTCTTGATGCCATAGTTTCAGTTTGTAGTTTAGTCCTTATAATATCACGCAGCTGCGAAGCCGTAAGGGTGCTTTGATAGTCAATACCAATAGAACGAGCAATTCGCCAACAACGCTGTAGAGAGAATTTGGGAAAGTTTTGGAGAGTGAACTCAGACACTAATCGCCTGACTCTGATAGATGGCATTAACCCAATGTAACACGCTGTTTGCAACACGCTCAAACTGCTATGCACAGTACGACTGCAGAATACTCACACAATAGCAAGGCTGGCACATGCAAATAGCATACCCAACTGCAGAATACTCATACAATAGCAAGGCTGACACACAATAGCAAAGCCGTGGAATACTCACACAATAGCAAGGCTGACCATAGCAAAGAGAATGCAAAGATGACACACAAAATTCGTGAAGCATTGGCAAAGCTTACGCAATGCCAGATAGCAAGCTATCTGATACAAGAATAGCTCCTGCTCCAGCTTCAACTCTAGGCTCAGCTCCTGCTCCAGCTTCAACTCTAGGCTCAGCTCCTGCTCCAGCTTCAACTCTAGGCTCAGCTCCTGCTCCAGCTTCAACTCTAGGCTCAGCTCCTGCTCCAAGTCCAGCTCCAGCTTCAGCACCTGGACAGGCTACCTATATTACATATTACAACCTCAAGTTCTCAAGGCCTGTTATCCTGGGTGTAAAAGAGAGCTTGGAGCAAAGACACACTGTATAAAAGCTTTGAATTTGTATTCTTTTCACCAAGAAATTATATATATATATATATATATATATATATATATATATATATATATATATATATATATATATATATATATATATGAATTGTATTTTCCTTCACCAAGTATTTACAGCTTTATACAACTATTTACACTATATACAAATAGAGTAGTATTAATGCACGCCACGGTAGTCAAGGCAAAACAACAGCCAAGAGACAGAGATGACCGTAACCCCAACCAGCTCAGGGTGGGAATGACAATGGTAAACATGTGAGTGGAATCCACATCACCTTACCATTGCCAGACCCACATTATAATTGGCTGAACCAAGGTGCTGATTTGATGATGGGGCCCCGATCACCAAACCCTAACAACATGGTTCGCTGGTTGGTGAGGCAGCCTATGTGGGTGTGTTTAACATGCTCCGAATAAGGTGACGTACTCTTTGCATGCAACACACCCTGTGTGCACCAAGGACGTCTAGTTTCACATTGCCTACGAGTCAAGTGACCTGACTATGTCAGCGCTCAAGCCCTTTTCACTTTTCCTCCTTCGTTTACTTTTAAAGGTCTGGAAGCTATCATGAATTTCATCACCTGCAGAAATATATTCCTCTATGACAGTTGCGATGTTTGCAGGTGATGATATCTCGTGTAAGATTCACAACGCAAGAATTCCTCGCTTACCTTCCCCTTATAGCTTATGCAAGAGCAAATATTTACTATAATGTCAGAAGTCTAAAAAGGATCAAGTTCATTGAAAACTTCAAATTATACTTAACTCAGGTTACTACTACTTAATACGATACACACCTCACTAAAAACATTCAGAGACTTCTTGTATGGGTGTGAATAATATGGTACAATAATGGATTGTACATAAAGAGAGAGAGAGAACGGTAGGTAATATTGATCATAAAAATTAGAATTCTGACATATATCACATTAAATAAAGGTTCAAATTCAATAACTTCCTTTTGAGTCAACACAGGCTACTGCCACCTAATATGATACCTCACGGAAATAATAATATTGCAGACATCACAATGATGGTGAAGACAACCTCCCAACCCAACCACAAATTATAAAAAGAACTACTGAATCCTAACTAGCTATGTTGCAATGACAATGAGATAAATCACTGTGCTTGACTTCCTTTGGGCCATCCTAGGTAACTCACACGTTACTATGTATGCATGCATGTATGTATGTACTCACCTAATTGTACGCACCTAATTGTGGTTGCAGGGGTCGAGACTCAGCTCCTGGCCCCGCCTCTGCACTGTCCGCTACTGGGTCTCTGCTCTCCCTGCTCCATGAGCTTTATCATACCTTGTCTTAAAACTATGTATGGTTCCCGCCTCCACTATATTGTTCGCTAAACTATTCCACTTCCTAACTACTCTATGGCTGAAGAATTGCTTCCTAGTATCCCTCTGACTCATCTGAGTCTTCAGCTTTCAGTTGTGTCCTCTTGTTTCTGTGTTTCCTCTCTGGAACATCCTGTCACTATCTACCTTGTCGATTCCCCACAGTATTTTGTATGTCGTTATCATGTCTCCTCTAACTCTTCTGTCCTCCAGTGTTGCTAGTCCTATTTCCCTCAACCTTTCTTCATAGAGCAGTCCCCTGAGTTGTGGAACTAGCCTTGTCGCAAACCTTTGCACTTTCTCTAATTTCTTGATGTGCTTGACCAGGTGTGGGTTCCAGACTGGTGCTGCATACTCTAGTATGGGCCTGACGTACACGGTGTACAGTGTCTTGAACGATTCCTTGTTAAGGTAACGGAACGCTAATCTTAGGTTTGCCAGTCGCCCATATGCTGCCGCGGTTATCTGGTTGATGTGTGTTTCCGGAGACGTGCTTAGTGTTATACTCACCCCAAGGTCTTTCTCCTTTGATGAGGTTTGTAGCCTTTGTCCACCTAGCCTGTACTCTGTCAGCGGTCTTCTTTGCACTTCTCCGATCTTCATGACTTTGCATTTGGTGGGGTTAAATTCGAGAAGCCAGTTGCTAGACCAGATGTCAAGCTTGTCTAGGTCTCTTTGAAGTCCTGCTTGGGCTTCATCCGATGTGATTCTCCTCATTAATTTCACATCATCTGCGAAAAGAGACACTTCTGAGTCTATCCCGTCCGTCATGTCATTCACATATACCAAGAATAGCACTGGTCCTAGGACTGACCCCTGCGGTACACTGCTCGTCACAGGCGCCCACTGTGATACCTCATCACGCACCATGACACGTTGTTGCCTCCTGTAAGGTATTCCATGATCCATTCCAGTGCCCTTCCTGTTATACACGCTTGGTCTTCCATCTTCTTTACTAATGTCATGTGAGGAACTGTGTCAAAGGCCTTCCTGCAGTCCAAGAAAATGCAGTCAACCCACCCTTCTCTCTCTTGCCTTACCTCTGTTACTTTATCATAGAACTCCAGGAGGTTTGTTACACAGGATTTGCCTTCCCTGAATCCGTGCTGTCTGGCGTTGATTATCCTGTTCTGCTCCAGATGCTCCACCATTCTTTTCCTGATGATTTTCTCCAAGACTTTGCACACTATACACCTAAGTGACACCGGTCTGTAGTTTAGTGCCTCTTTTCTGTCTCCTTTTTTAAAGATGGGGACTACGTTGGCCTTTTTCCATATCTCAGGTAGCTGCCCAGTTTCAAGGGATGTGTTGAAAATTTTGGTAAGTGGCACACTCAGAACCTCAGCTCCTTCCCGAAGGACCCATGGTGAGTGTGAGGGAAAAGTCCATAGATAGGAGTGATGAAAGTGTGAAGGTATGTAGAGTGATGGTTGAATGGTAGTTTGCTTGTTAAGGTGGGGTGAGTGTCTCTCTGCTGCTATATCCCCTTCCCCTTTTCCACCCGGTGAGAGGTGTAATGCTAGACTCCGGCCACCGGTTGAAATCACTCGACTGATCATGCTCGATCTCACTGTAAGTACTTCACGGCTGCTCGTATCTTCATTATTTTATGTTCAAGAGCTTCACTCTTTAATTATTTTGGAGCTTCACTCATGTTTAACAACATTCACTTCTGCTATGTCCTGCCTTGGTTTTTGGTAGAGTTATTAATTACAGTTACGCCATTTCTTTTAAAGGCCTTATGCCTACTATGTAAATTAATGCTAGAGTGGTGAGTAATTATTGTGGTTTCTTTCACAGTCCTCTGTTTCCGCTCGGATCATCGGATTCAAGGCTGAGTGGGGGGCCGGCGTACTCACCAATTGAGAAACAGAGTAACACCACCAATTCTACACTACACCAGTAGTACCTCAGTACACACTAGAAACATCAGGCAACTGTACGTTACAAGGAAACAACTTTCAACTGAGTCCTGGACATCATTGGTGACATTGTGGATGTTTGAAAACTGTTGGATTTGTGGAAAACATCGAGGCAACAACAATACCACCACCACCACCACGGAGTCGCACATGGATTCATTGCTTCAGTGTTAAGATCATCACAGCTGTAAATATCTAGCTTTGGATCATATATATATATTTTTTGTTTTCATTTTTCATTTTTCTTAAGATAGGATTATTATAATCATATTTACGTATTTATTATTTAAATTTCATTCTATTAAAATAAAGTGTTTATTTTTATTGTTATTAGTCTTTTTCTATTATACTTTTCCTGAGAAGATTGGCGACAACCTTCACAAGTGGCGACCTTGCCAGGATTCGACTCAAAGCTTCGACACCTCGAACAAGATTCGATGCTACTCGGAAAGAGCCGGCGGTACATTATTGGAACTCGGCCATTAGTGATGGTGGCCACCTCCACCGCTCCACACCACAGACGGTTGCCACCCTCCATAAGTATTAATTTACGATAGTAGGACTACAGTTAAGGTATTTAAAGGATTTGGTGATTGTTAATTACTCTTTGTTTATGTTAGTCAAGTCAAGGCAGGATGTGCTAGTTACTTCTGCCACCTTTGTTTTGAGCTTGAAGATTATTTTTGGAATAGACTCTAGGGATCCGAGATTTTCCAGTGATAAATCTTCTTCAGTGAGTTCTTATATGTTATATCAAGGGAACTGTCATAGGACACTCTTGATTATAGTGGGAAGAGTGGATGGTCAAGTGATCCCATTCTCCTTACTGTTTGGTCGGAGCTGGCATAGAACCCTCTGGTCAATTTATACTGTATAAATCGAAGTAGGGATTGAACCCTCCGGTTTTGTTTGTTCAGTTGTAGCGGAGCAGGATTTGAATCCTCCGTTTTCTATTATCTGTTTCATTCACCCAGTAAGTTAAGTTATCCCGGTTAGTATGGAGGAATACCAGTTCTGGATGAATGCCGGGATGAAGCTAGGTATTACGGGGAAAACTTTAGAATCTTTCATAGCTACTAAGATTCAGGAAAAAAAAGAATGAAATTGAAAGAGAGAAACAAGAGAGACAGTTAGAAAAAGATCGAGAAAGACAAGAAAGACAGTTAGAAATTGAAAGAGAAGAGAAAAAGGAGAGAGAGAGAATTGAGAGAGAAGAGAGAAAGGAGAAAGAAAAACTTGAAAGAGAAAGACAAGAGAGACAGTTAAAAAGAGAACTAGAAGAAAAGAAAGAACGTGATAGGCTTGATCGTGAAGAAAGAGCACAAATACGGGAACAACAAGCTAGAGAACGTGATGCACGCACTCTAGAGAAAGAATTAGAGGAAAGAGCAAAAGCTAGAGAACATGAGGAATGAGAAAAAGAGAAAGATCGTGAGTTAGAGAAAGCTCGCCTATAATTAGAGAATAAGAAACTAGGTCTTACCCAGCAGAAATTAAATGAGGGCGTAGTGGAGCATCCCACTCCTTCATATACCCCCACCCCCAACTTACCACCCTTCACAGAGGGGGAAGACATGACTTCTAATATTATCAGATTTGAAAATACAGCTGCCCTCTGTGAATGGCCATTTGATTCTTGGGCTACTAGGCTGGGTATGTTATTCTCAGGGACAGCTTTGAACATTTATGCAACTTTGTCACATGATATCATTTGTGACTATAATCTGTTGAAGGCAATTCTTAAGGCCTACCAGAAAACCACTAACTCTTATAGGAAGAATTTCATGTATGCCGCATTACAACAGGTCAGAATTTCCAGCAGTTACAGATTACTCTCTTTCGGTTGTTTGATTTTTGGATAGACAGTGCAGGAATTGATCACACTTATGAATCTCTTAGAGATTTCATGGTTGCCGACTAGTTCCTGACGGCTCTGCCCCACCAGATACGAATCTTCATTAGAGAACGTAATCTGATTACTGCTGCGGAAGTTGCTGAAGCTGCTGACTTGTATGCAGAAGCCCATAATTCCTATAAGGGCCTGAAGGGATCGATCCCTAAGGGCAATGGTTCACCAGAACCAAAGGTTAAGTCTCATGTAGAGGGAGAACAAAAATCATTTATCCCAGTTTGTCATGTATGTGGTGGAAAAGGACATAAACGCCCTGATTGCCCTTCTAAGATAGTTCACAAGGTGGGTAGATGCGTCAAAGAAGGTAATGAACAAGCACCCTTCTGTTCAGGAACAGTTAATGGTCTTAAGGTATCTAAGATATTAAGAGACACTGGATGCACTTGTATAGTCATTTCGGATAAACTGTTCCCTAATCTCAAACCCACACATGCCTCCACTACTCTTTCAGATTACTTGGGCCGTACAGACACGTTTCCTACCATGCGGTGTTACATCAGGTCCAAATGGTTTACAGGTTGGACTAATGCTGTACTAGCTCCCATAACAACTTGCTCTATAATAATAGGTAACGTTAAAGGTGCCATTCCTCCTTGGAAGACCGATCTTTCGTCACCTCACATAGATGCAAGTTTTTCAGCTCAGCCTCCTCCCAAGGTAGATACGCTCCTTGTCAGTTCTATTGCTAAATCTCCCTTATCTCATGGTAATAGTCATTTAAAAGTTGAAACAGATGATACTGCACTCGGAATCGAGATGGCAGGATCACCTGTTCACTCAGTAGATGACAGTAAGGTTGCCACCTCCAACCATATACCATCTGTTCCAAGTAAAGTAAAGACTAAAGCTCAGACTTCACCTTCTATTGATCCTTTAATTGCCACAGATCTTCGGTCCAAAGATGACTTTATCCATTTACAGCAGACTTGCCCTTCACTTCGGGATTGCCATAGTCATGCTATAAATAATACAGTTATCCAGGGAAGATACTCGTCACATAAGTTTGAATATCGTGACGGGATCTTATATAAATCTGTGTTTAAACCTAATTCTCTTACAGTAGATTATTCCCTCCTAGTCATTCCCGACCAATGCCGCGAGTCAATTCTCCAAATGGCTCATGACCTGCCAGTGACCGAACACTGGGCCCATCGTAAGATGTGGCATAAAATCAGACATACGTATTTCTGGCCACATATGTACACGCAGGTGTCAAAGAAGCATGGGTCATGCAACAGGTGTCAATGGCTTACTACACCTCATAGCCACGATCCTGCTTCCGGTACTTCTGAGCCTATAAATTCCCTCCACCGGAAACGAGATACCCATAACTTAAATGCTATTTACTGGAGAAAGAATTCATTCTAGAAACAGATCATAAACCATTGGTATACCTAGAAACTTTTAAGAGAACCAACAGTCGCCTCTTGAGGTGGACATTGGGACTCCAGCCTTTTAAGTTTCATATTGTGTATATCAATGGTTCATCTAATTATTTCTCTGACTGGTTAAGTCGTGACAGTCAGTAGAATATTTGTACTTATGCGACTTTCATTTTTTTAAGGACTTTTACCTCATAATTTCTACTTCTATTCCTTGACTAGCAGTCTTGGTATGGGGGAGTGTGAGGGAAAAGTCCATAGATAGGAGTGATGAAAGTGTGAAGGTATGTAGAGTGATGGTTGAATGGTAGTTTGCTTGTTAAGGTGGGGTGAGTGTCTCGCTGCTGCTATATCACCCCCCCCCCTTTTCCACCCGGTGAGAGGTGTTATGCTAGGCTCCGGCCACCAGTTGAAATCACTCGACTAACCACGCTCGATCTCACTGTAAGTACTTCACGGCTGCTCGTATCTTCATTATTTTATGTTCAAGAGCTTCATTCTTTAATTATTTTGGAGCTTCACTCATGTTTAACAACATTCACTTCTGCTATGTCCTGCCTTGGTTTTTGGTAGAGTTATTAATTACAGTTACGCCATTTCTTTTAAAGGCCTTATGCCTACTATGTAAATTAATGCTAGAGTGGTGAGTAATTATTGTGGTTTCTTTCACAGTCCTCTGTTTCCGCTCGGATCATCGGATTCAAGGCTGAGGGGGGCGCCGGCGTACTCACCAATTGAGAAACAGAGTAACAAAACCAATTCTACACTACACCAGTAATACCTCAGTACACACTAGAAACATCAGGCAACTGTACGTTACAAGGAAACAACTTTCAACTGAGTCCCGGACATCATTGGTGACATTGTGGATGTTTGAAAACTGTTGGATTTGTGGAAAACATCGAGGCAACAACAATACCACCACCACCACGGAGTCGCACATGGATTCATTGCTTCAGTGTTAAGATCATCACAGCTGTAAATATCTAGCTTTGGATCATATATATATATTTTTTGTTTTCATTTTTCATTTTTCTTAAGATAGGATTATTATAATCATATTTACGTATTTATTATTTAAATTTCATTCTATTAAAATAAAGTGTTTATTTTTCTTGTTATTAGTCTTTTTCTATTATACTTTTCCTGAGAAGATTGGCGACAACCTTCACAGTGAGATATTGTCCGGACCCATCACCTTTGAGGTATCAAGGTCACTGAGTAACTGCTTCACCTCCCCCTCAGATGTGTGTATTCCCTCCAGCACTCGATACATCCCTTGTTGGTGATGCACCCCGTCCTGTCTACCCAACTGCCTTCCTTCCTCCACTGTGAATACTTCCCTAAACCTCGAGTTGAGCTCCTCACATACCTCTTGATCATTATTTGTGAGTTCCCCATCTTCCCTCCTCAGCCTTATCACCTGGTCCTTTACTGTTGTCTTCCTTCTGATGTGGCTGTACATCAGTTTCGGGTCAGACTTTACTTTCGATGCTATGTCGTTTTCGTACTGTTACGGGTATACCCTTGACCAATATTTTATATTGTGTGTATTTTTATCATAATGGTATATTGGAGATATTTCCGTTATTAGCTAAAGCGAAAATGTCTTACTTTATACTATTATTTGATTTAGTTATGTTGTAGGTAGGATGTTACATTTTACTGTGGTGTTCATGTAGTGTGAGACCACTAGTCATACTGCCGGTTACCTGTTTAGGTAGTGGCCGGTCTCCCCTCCCTCAGTCACGTGACCTACATGAAGTCGTTTCATCAAACATTGACGATCGTCAGTAGGTTCACACATCCACTCCTGACCAGGAGTTGGTTCACTGACTTTCACAAGAGTAGTCATACGCTCTTTGGAGTAGGCTTGGGAAGTTATTCCACCTTTAAGAGGGTTTGTTCTTTGGAGTAGGCTTGTGAAGTTATTCCACCTTTAAGAGGGTTTGTTAAGTCTCTAGTATGTTTTGAAAATTGTCTATTCATCCACGACTTACGGTAATAGCTTGTATTAGCCGAGCTTTTCTCAGTATTCGGAATTATTGTCTCAAGAAAATGTATTTGATGTTTCAATTGATATTTTATACTTCTCTGCATTTATTAAGGCAATAGTCTCAGTTATTGTATTGCGAAACGTTAATGTAAAATATTATTTGTATAAAACTCATGTCATTGAGTATGATTATTGTACAGAAACAAGTAAAGTCATATGTCGACTGTTTTCGATTAAAGTTTATCATGATGTATTACACTGCAATACAGATAACTTTATACCATACACTGAATAATTATATGAATTCTTTTATATTAAATTTCTCAAATTTTACTTGCTTGGGTCAATCTCCTAAAACTTACCCTAATACTATAATGATTTTCTCTAACGATGAAACAATCAAAACTTAATTAAATAACTTGTTACGACGGGGCAAAACAGGCTAATAAATGAGGCCCTGATCGTAATAAATGGGGGCCTGTCCGGGATGTTTGATCCGAGGTAAATGGAGATATGATCTAAATTCTCTTAGGCCATATTATCATTCTTGTTATTAACTTATTTTCATAATGTCAGGATCATCTGAGGCTCAAGTACACCTTCATGCAGAAGTTCTAAACCATCAGATAGGGGAGCTAGGTCTCAACTTTATATTTGACAGTCTGTACAGAGAAGTATCTAGAACAGAAGTAGCTAACTTGTTTGTCTTCCAGCAATGATGGCTACTGATGTTTGGCTCTCGCTTACCTCTCACCCTGAAGATAAGCAACCACAGGGTATAAGTAACTATGTCTCTTTCCCTTTTGCTTTTGGTATTGGCGACACCATTATTGGGCAGAGTGAAAGGATTGACTTTGGCGAGTTCTTGGTAGGTGTCTCCCTATACGGTTGGAGCACTGGTGATTGATTTGTCTCCCTCTCTGTTGTTGGACATTCCTCTTTGTACCTGTAACCCAGGGTCCTGAGCATCCACACGATGGGAGTTAGCATGGTTGGTGCTGTTGTTTTCACCGTTCGTTTTGGGACTAAGAACCTTTCAGTCATTTTGTGAGTCACTGCTGTCCTGGGACGAAGCATATCATTCTAGTTGGTACCGTGTGTTGAAAGGAAAACAAGTTAAGGGATGACATTTTGGAACAGAACCTACTCTAAAGTTCCTTAATGTTCGCTGCAGATTAATGTGGACTTCATTAATCTGTCTGCAGCCTTGCTGTTGGCATTGTTGGTTCAGCTACTGTTCTAGCTGTTAATGCTGGTGCCTCTGTGCGATTTCTGCATATAGAAATCTTTGTAGTACTATTCCTTTTTGTCTGTCTTGCAGACATTAAAAGCTAATATGAGAAGCAAAACTCATATTTATTCAAGCTTTTATGGAAACAGTGTGTGGTGCGAGATTATCACCTCGGGTCCTCCGGAACAAGTGTTCAGTGGAGGTGAGGAAAAAACTGTAAGGACTATTCTTAGAGAAGTCGGAGTGACACACTACTGTCACGGGTGACATGATAGCCACGGGTGACTCCACACAGAATTCTTCAAAGGAATTAGCCTAAGGAAGTAGTAAAGAACGTCTAACTACTGTCAAAGAGACATTAACGAGTGCTCTTGACAGGATGTTTAAAGCCAGAAAAGTCACTGGTTGAGTCTGACTTGTCAGAGGAACTTATGGCAAGCGACATGTGTTTTCTCGTATTGCTTTCCTCATGTGTGAGCCAGCGATTGTCTTCCTGTCTGTTAAAGAGTCGTGGCTTTAGCAACTTGTGTTGACTCAATTATGAGTACGCTTAGAGAAGCGGCTCGTCTGAACCTTAAGACATGCTTTGAAGAACTACGGTTTTCTAGCCATATTGTCTCGTGCTGCTGCATTTCTTCTGAGTATCTCGCTTGGAACTCCTTCGTCGCCTGGAAGAAGTCATTTTGGAGGTATTCATGTCCAGCAGACGGACATGAACGTAGAGACGCGACCGACACTTCAGGAAGAGCCAGATGCTCTTCGTATTTACTTCAAGACGTCTTCATTCGTGATGCCTGAGTATAGGTTTCACTCCCAGCATTAGTGTTTTCTGCATGCTTCCTGACATACTAGTCTCTATGCTACAAGCTAGTCCCTGAGCAGAAGTTGGTATACTTCTGACACACTAGCCTCTATAGTATAAGTTAGTCCCTGAGCAGGAGTCAGCATATACTTCTGACACACTAGTCTCTATATTACAAGCTAGTCCCTGAGCAAAAGTTGGTATACTTTTGACACTAGCCCCTGTTTAATAAGCTAGTCTCTGAGCAGAAGTCTGCATCCGTCTGACATACTAGTCTGACAAACTAGTCCCTGAGCAGACGTCTGCTTATGTTTCCACTAAACTGGTGAGTGTTGGAGCAGAACTTGATTGACGGTTCTGCCTTGTAAGTCTGGTGCGGATGACACTGGTGGAGCAGTGTCATGAGTATAAGTCAGCGCCCTTCTGACATACTAGCTTGACAAACTAGTCCCTGAGCAGAGGTCTGCTGGTACTTCCGCCAGATTGGTATATGGTGAGTCTCTAAGTAGAAAATAGCTGTATGCTGCATGTACGTGGAAAGTTTCAGAATATTGAAGATATGAAGGTAAGGGCGTATGTGTGAGAAGCAACGCTGCCCCCACCTGGACTCATCTTCTGTTAGTATTTCATCACCCTCGTCTGTGTTCATCGTTATGGTGGTGCCGTGATCTTGGTTGCCACGCACACCACCCTTCAACAGTATCTGGCTCAGTTTGTGGTCAGTTTGTATAAAGCTTCGACAGTTGATGGTTAACAAGACTGTTCAAATCACCCTAGCTGTTTCTCTCTGACTTCAGTAAACTTCATCGAGCTAGCATTTTGATTGAACATGTGTTAATTATATGTTCACGATGTATCTACTGTGTCAAGCTGTCTCTCGCCAACTTCACGTTTCACTGAAAGAGTTTTGATTGGACATTTGTTAATTATGTTCATGGTGTATCTACTGTGTCAAGCTGACTCTCTCGCCGACTTCAGTCTTCACTGATAAAGTGTTTTGACTGATCACGTGATATGTTCATCGTGTAATCTACTAGTGTCAACTTTTAGTGTTCAGCAAGCTTTTGCTGGTTAGAAAATTATTACTGAAAAGAACTTCATGAGGTAGTGTCTGAGGTTACACCGCCTCTTTACTTTTCCGGTTTCGGAGCAGAGTTGTGAGCTCCCGCTACCGGACCCACTCATTCCTCCAGGTGCTCAAAATTGGACTATCTCTGCAGGGTGCTACTAGAGATGTACTTAAACAGTCATTTGATTTCTATAAAAGTGAGCTGAGTGGAAATATGCTGGTCGGTCCCTTCGTTGTTTCGTCTTGCAGGTAATAGTTTGACCTGTTCATGATAGTTGTAGAAGGAATCCCGCTCCTTCTCGAAGAGTGGGTGGAGGTCCAGTCTTCGCTCAGAAATTCTGGGTAGTTTTCTTCCACTTTGTATATGGTCAGGTTCTGGTGTTATAAGTGCACCTCCCTCGTAGTTTTGTGTGGTCTGTCAGTAAAAGTTTCCTCATGGTCGAGGTCCAACAGCTTGACTGCTCTTGTGTGGTCTTTAAGTTTGTACTTGACTTTGTTGAAGGAAGAGTTGACGTTCATCCGACCTGAGCGGTCGAGTGGCCCCCTTCCCCCAACACACGCCATTTTTTCTGTCTGCCTTCAACTTAAATCATACAAGCTGACACTGCGTCCTTGATTGTAATTGAGAATTTAAAAGTAAAGTTACCAAAATACTTGATGGTTAGTTCCATAGAGTAACTTCTTATTAGTCCATTTATTTATCTATATACGTATTCTCATGTTTAATGTTTTTTTTTGTATTTCAACAGTTATGAGGTTACGTGTTAGCTAGACTGATGATGCGGAGTGTTGAGCTAAGGTGGAGTGTCATGACCACTCTTCAGTTATATACACCTTGAAGCCACTCCAGCTGCTAGGATAGGATTATCACCTCTTAACGGCTGCCTTCTATTATTCTCCATGTACAAAAGCAAGTTATGCCTGGCTGCTATATCGGCGATGCCTGTTCCATCACAACATTAACCTGGAGTTGTATGGAGTCCCCGCACTGTTAACTACACTGCCCTTGTACGGAGAAGAAATAGTTATCAAAAATGGAGACGCAGTAGTACTTTGTCTTTGTTTATATGTTAAATGAGAGTATCTCCTGTGTAATGTGAGATAAATTTGGACATCAAGTAAGAAGTTTCTAAAAACTTTATCATTATTGTGTTCATATTCCAGTAATTTTACTATATGTAGGAGGTTTTTGGCTTCTGATATTCTGTTTGGTGCGACCTGTGGTCGTGAGGGGGAGGTGTTACGGGTATACCATTGACCAACATTTTATATTGTGTGTATTTTTATCATAATGGTATATTGGAGATATTTCCGTTATTAGCTAAAACGAAAATGTCTTACTTTATACTATTATTTGATTTAGTTATGTTGTAGGTAGGATGTTACATTTTACTGTGGTGTTCATGTAGTGTGGACCACTAGTCAACTCTGACTGTGGTGTCATGTGTGTGAGACCACTAGTCTGCCGGGTACCTGTTTAGGTAGTGGCCGGTCTCCCCTCCCTCAGTCACGTGACCTACATGACGTCATTTCATCAGACATTGACGATCGTCAGTAGGTTCACACATCCACTCCTGACCAGGAGTAGGTTCACACATCCACTCCTGACCAGGAGTAGGTTCACACATCCACTCCTGACCAGGAGTAGGTTCACCATCCATCCTGACCAGAGTAGGTTCACTGACTTTCACAAGAGTAGTCATACGCTCTTTGGAGTAGGCTTGGGAAGTTATTCCACCTTTAAGAGGGTTTGTTAAGTCTCTAGTATGTTTTGAAAATTGTCTATTCATCCACGACTTAGGGTGATAGCTTGTATTAGCAGAGCTTTGGTCAGTATTCTGAATTATTGTCTCAAGAAAACGTATTTGATGTTTCAATTGATATTTTATACTTCTCTGCCTTTATTGAGGCAATAGTCTCAGTTATTGTATTGCGAAACGTTAATGTAAAATAATATTTGTATAAAACTCATGTCATTGAGTATGATTATTGTACAGAAACAAGTAAAGTCATAAGTCGACTGTTTTGGAATAAAGTTTATCATGATGTATTACACTGCAATAGAGATAACTTTATACCATACACTGAATAATTATATGAATTCTTTTATATTAAATTTCTCAAATTTTACTTGCTTGGATCAATCTCCTAAAAATTACCCTAATACTATAATGATTTTCTCTAACGATGAAACAATCAAAGCTTAATTAAATAACTTGTTACGACGGGGCAAAACAGGCTAATAAATGAGGCCCTGATCGTAATACTGTTTCTGGGCCTCCCTCCGTACCTGTGCATACTCGTTTCTAGCTCTTCGACTAATCTCCTTGTTCGCTTGGGTTCTTTGCCTTCTGTACCTTTTCCATTCTCTGGGGTAGAGGATACAGGAGAATAGCAGGGGTAACTGAGCACGCACATTCACCTCTCTTCACATAGTCAATATGGGTGAAAGTCTCAAGCAAGTGATGCAGTGCCTCTCAAGGTCACTGACTGAGCCAGACTTCTCAAGAGTTACCATCCACTGTAATACTCGCACACATAGTTACTCACTCCAAACTTGCAGAACTTCTAGCACACTTGTCTTAGAATGAAAGACGAATTTTCAGTGTGTTTACACCTGGGTTACCAACACACCTGGGTTACCAACACACCTGGGTTACTAATTCACGTAGGACCGCACAGTCGGCGTTATTCCTTAGGTTGGTAGGGGATGAGCGGTGCGCATATTCAATGGCACGAGTATCAGAGTACTAGCAAAATTCGCCCTTCCCTGTATGTTGATAGAGGCGAATGGCTGAGGTCAAATGAAAAGTAAAGGGTAAGCAGAGGCCTGTGAGGACCTTTCAACCGGAAAACTATTTCCAGTGTTTCACTAAGTATATCACCAGTCACAACTCACAGCCCTGTAGCTGCGATCCAACAGTATAATACTTTATAATAATAATACTTTATTAAGACATGGTTTTTATGTTGACTTATCAGTCGGGAGAAATGGGTAGGCCTGCAAATTAGTGTGTCCAGATTTCCCCAATACACGTCTGGTCCCCTCACCCACTCAGCTAAGACTCAACCCGGGCCCTCCGAGTGTGAAGCGAGAGCATTACTCACCAGGCTACCGGGCCACTAGGCCACCGGGGCACCCAAGATAATTATAATAATACAAGATAAAAAAGTTGACTGTGAAACAGAAACCTGAAACTGTTTTACATGATGGTAGGATTGCTGGTGTCTTTTTTCTGTCTCATAAACATGCAAGATTTCAGGTACGTCTTGCTACTTCTACTTACACTTAGGTCACACTACGCAAACATGTACACGTTTATGTATACACACTCATCTGAGTTTTCTTTGATTTTATCTTAATAGTTCTTGTTCTTATTGCTTTTCCCTTTCATATCCATGGGGAAGTGGAATAAGAATCTTTCCTCCGTAAGCCATGCGTGTTGTAAAAGTCAACTAAAATGCCGGGAACAATGGGCTAGTAACCCCTTTTCCTGTATAGCTTACTAAAAAGAAAAAGAAGAAAACCGTCAAAGTGGGATGTTTGAATGTGCGTGGATGTTGTGCGAATGATAAGAAAGAGATGATTGTGGATGTTATGAATGAAAAGAAGCTGGATGTCCTGGCTTTAAGTAAGACAAAGCTGAAGGGGGTAGGAGAGTTTCAGTGGGGAGAAATAAATGGGATTAGGTCAGGGTTTCAAATAGAGTTAGAGCTAAAGAAGGAGTGGCAATAATGTTGAATAATCAGTTATGGCAGGTAAAGAAGGAATATAAATGTATAAATTCAAGGATTATGTGGAGTAAAATAAAGGTTGGATGTGAAAAGTGGGTTATAGTAAG